>JAVJGJ010000032.1:8156839-8185424 GCA_035590215.1 Microhierax caerulescens | reverse complement strand
GAGAAAACCAGCTTGCATTCAGTGTCATGGTGGCATTTTTTTCCATAGATCCCCTGGGTACCCCCACTCCACTTCTGAAATAATTTAATTTAAGGTACAGAATGTCAAACAGCAGCAATATCATATGGAAAACACCTCTGGTGTTCTAAAAATACACTCTCCAAAATCAGTAATTGAAAAATCTAGGTTTATATAGAAATTTTCCCAAGAACAGCATAGGAAAGCATTTCTAAGGTGTGGTATTTGCAAAGCAATAACTGCTAACATGAGACACAAACTTTTTTGAATGAAATGAGCAGCATAATGCAAAAATACATCCTTCACCATATATACTTGAAAGCCATACGGTAATATGGAATAATTAAAGATATAATAACCTCTGACAGCTGTGATGCTATGTAGAAGGAAAGAGAGAGAACACTGTCTGGATTTTGCCAGACCACCCCCACAAGTTACATAAATTTTATTTCTCTCTGGATTTAAAACAGAAATAGGATTATAAAACTTTTTTTTTCTTTGTTTCACTATAGGAACAGCAGCCATACCACATCCTTTGGTTGGATGACACAGGACAGCACAGGGTCAGGGCAGCATGTGTGCATGTCCCCAGCCCTGAAGAACCACCACACACCAAGTGCCACCAGGCACAGCCAACACATTTATTTCACACTGAACCATGGTGTCCAACTTTACAAGCATTCACTTAAAAACCAGTCTAGGAGCTTTTCAAATGCTTCCTTCTCCCTCTCCCCATGGGAGGCTCAAGAGAACGAGTCTGGAAAAAGCCTCTTGGCAGGACAACGATGTAGTTCAGCCACCTTGCTGTGATCAACAGACCAGGGGTGGCACTGGCACAGCTCTCCCTGTCTGCTAAGCAACAGCCAAAGGAACTGATTTAACATCTTCATTTGTGTGAACTTTTCAAAAAAGTAACTAAAGACTATATTTTCCTTTTCTTTCACAAACATGAGCTAGCCTGTCTTCTTTCCCAGCTGTTATCATAAAAAGAAGAAAAAAAAAAAAAATCATGCGAGCTCCTCTCTCCACTACAGGTACAGCAAAATCCAAAGTATTTTGGTTTAGATCCTAACAGCTCATGAAAGCTGTATTTTCTTTGTCCTCTCCTCTATTTATCCTACACCTCTTGCCATGTGCCTGAAGAGGACATCTGCGATCCCAACTTGACTGAATCACTTTGTGCTGACATTCTCTTTATCCCGAGATACTCCCTATACATATGCAATGGAGATGGTGGAAATTAAGAGGAAAAAAGATCTGGAAAAAGACGAGACCCAACAAATTGGTATGCCACTTTTTCTCCACCCTCACATGCAAGACAAGTATTTCCAAACACATCGGAGCCCCCTTGCAAGCCTGCTGACCCATGATGGACTCAGTTCTCTTACAAGTAGCCGAAGTAACAACATTGCAAATAAGCTTATCATCCTAAACTAAAAAAAAAAAAAGAAAAAAGAAAAAAAATATTTTCCTTTTGAGTTTCAAATACCAGTAACACCTCAGACTTAAAAAAATGCACTCTACTTGCATGATAATGGCCATAATTAGTGAGAGCAATCATTTACTGTCAGAAACTAATATCTCCAACCAAGTATATTAAATTCAATATATTTTCATTAGTTGTAATAGACAGAGACTTGGCTTTTAACTGACATTCACAATATATTCATTGTTATTACTAGCACTACACAAGATAATGGAAAAGTGGGTGGAGAGAAACGGAAGATTTAAAAAAAACACCGTGAAAGGAAGGTCTCAGTTTTTCTATGTAAAAAGCTACTCAAGAGCTCTGTAAATCACCTCTCACTGTCTGACAAGCCCTCTGCATTTTTAATCAGGCCTCCCATTAACTATTACAGAACATACAAGGAACTTGAATATACTGTAAGCCAGAAGACTTATGTTTTAATGAAAAAAACGTTATATTCAGCAGCTTACGTAAATAAACTTAAAGAATTCTCATGTAGAGTGATTTCAAAGTGACGTGAAAATAAAAAGCCAAATTCTTTTGTCACTTGGACCCAGTAAGCTCCAAACCTACCAATTAAAGTATACCTCGACCCAAAACATGAGTTCTTTGGCACTCCTAATAAAAGGCCTGCTGGAAGATGCGCCGCTCTGCTTCCTCAAAGGGCACGCAACATCTCATCTACGTTACTCTCCCTGCAAGAAGCCATTTCTGCATGGATCTGTTCTCTTTAAAGAGCTGAAGAATTAGCCATTTATATTTTCCAACTACCATTCAGAGTATTTATCTTCCCGGGTGATATGATATTACATAGTAATGCAATTATTGGAAATTAATTATACAAAATGGCTCCCATGAGAATCACTCCATGCATCACACATGTAATTATGAGTATTTCTGTAGTGCCACTAAATACAGAAGATACTCTGTGTATGCTGATGTGTTTCAGATAATAATCCCCTGCCACAACGTATTTCTTTCTAAAAATCTCTTTATAAAGACAACTCGGTGCTTAGAGTGCTTCAGCTCACTTCCATTACACCATATAACGATTGCCAAATAACAGAAATAATTGCACGCAGAAAGAAAAATATAGAATTAAGGGCATAACAAGACACTTTGCTAGAGTGGTTTGTGTTGTTGGTTTTTTGGTTTTTTTCAAGTCAACACTTGTTAGATTCTATGATTTGTTGAGAACTCTAAGTACAGTATGAAAAAGCAGATGAATCTGCGTAACTGCATTAAACAATGTTACAAACAATTACTTGCACCACTATATCACAAAACAATAAACAGTACCTATCCAAAATAAATAAATCACCATTTCTTATTTTTAGTATATACTCTTCACCTTATCTTTTAGCTCATGAAACTCAACCCATCGTAATACAGTACCCAAACCAATTCAAGCTTATGTTTCCTCAGCAAAAGTAACAGCAGAAAAACACACCTGAAGAAAACATTTATAAAATATTTTGATGTAAAAAAAGCTTCTCACGTGACTTTCTTGAAAAGTAATTCTCCCAAAACAGCATGGCAGTAGTAAGTGCTAATACCCAGTTAGTACATGAGCACATAAAGAGAGATCCCTAAAAGTCTGCTACCTCAAGGACAATAGCATGTAAATCCTTTCATAAACTTTTCAAGTTCCATATTCACTCCCTCCCCAGCACCCTAAGTCAACACCAAGACCTAATTTGTTGAGTCTTTACCAGGTTCAGACATACATGGCCCGCTCACACTGCCATCAGCATTTCTCCTCCTTCTCCCTACCTGATGTTTGTCCATCCTGTACTGAGGAATAACTCTCATTTCTCCAAGCAAGCAATGCTCACTCTCCTCCATGGGTCCCACAACTCTTTACTTATCCCAAAGCAATCTCTCTTGAAGGCAGAGGATCCGAATCATACACGGACTTCCAGGAGCCTCCTTCCCCTAGCACTGTCCCGTTGCTCTCTGAGGCGTTGCAGCCGACCGTTAGTTTCACAGCTGCACTGTATTAGGTGTTGATCACCTTCTGCACTTCAGCCGCTCCCCAGCTAATCTGTTAAACTAGCACACCTGGGTCCTTTCTCCACAACACCCTTTCCAAGTAGTCCACTCCCCACAAAATAGCATCTTTTTGATTGTTCCCCCTTTCCACAACAGACCCATTTACCCCCTTTATCTCTTCTTACTCACACAACTACAACTCTGTGACAGATTTTGCCAAATCACCCCACACCTTTAGCCTGTCTCACATATCTCAGGACACTGCACACAACTTCCAGGGATCTCAGCTGTATGCATATCATGCAAAAGGGTTATAAGCCCAAAACAGCAGAATAAAATTTGGGTTTCCCCCCATTATTTTTTTTACATTACTAGGAAAACCCTGTGATAAATACAAAAAACCCTGAGTATTTTCTTTTTACAAGATCCTCTATACCATTCCTTTCACCATTGCATATATGGAGAAAAACTTTATGCTGATTTTTTAAGATCTATTTTTAAAGAAGCACTGAAAATGACCCCATTTAATTACCTTAAAAAGTGGGACTTGCACCATCAAAGTTTTAAAATTCTTCATGACTGTTCTTCCCTTGTAAGAATGGCAAGATAGTGCTAACAGAACGCTCACTTAATGAAGAAATCAATAATGAAGCTCTTTTCTGAAAAGCAGTTCTTCATATCACGTCCTTCTTTTGGATCAATCACCTCCTTTGGGTACGGGAGGCCCACAGTCAACAAAATACCCCTACTCAAAAAACATCTGAACATGAAGTTAAGCAGAGACACGCTTACATGCTATTGCTGACTGGAAGCTATTGCTCAATTTAGCAAAGCAATTAAATACATGATTATTCAAAAGTGAACTTATATTCGAACCATCTGAACCTTCCTTATGCTTATTGTTAAGCATATTCCAAAGAAGTTGTCTGAAAGTCATATGGATCTGATTTTTAAAATTATTTATGAGCCAATGTGTAGGGCTAGCTGTCAAAACAAAGGGAACACGTCACATGTAAATAATTCTAAACAGTCCCTCATCTGCAAAATCTTTGCAGTTTTTGCATTTTTGAACATAACAAAATTCGGATCGCAGGCCAGGATGATGATGTTTCACATGAATATCGAGATCATCTTTTGTCATTCACAAAGTTGTCACCTACCTAGGATTTTATTTTCAATCTACTAAGGGGTTTACTATACCCCAAGTAGTACATACAATGTGCAATACCACCAGGTGGCAAATTGAAGCACTAATGTTTGGATCTTCTTCAGGTGTACATTGTTATTCCATAATCAAGTTAGACTGAAATCTCCTCACACCAGAAACAAATTAGCTACTTACTGGTAGAAGTGGTAACTAATAAAAATCTATATTTCTATTTTAGACAACTTTTTGTATACAAGAACTTCTATTACTTCATTACCATTTGTGACAGTTTGTTGCTAATATAGCAACATGGGTGCAAAACCTGTTCAAAATCTTTTATATATGAAGAGTTTGAAAATGGAGGAACTTGAATTCGAATCTAATCTAACAGAAAATGGAATTTGCTTCTAAAAAATGGTTCAACCTGGAAGCCTCTTTTTTGAAGAAGATGTGGGGAAGCAGGATAAGGAGATCACTGCAGAAAATCTGTTTACAGCCCTACCCCCAGGTGTCTTTTTCAACCACACAGAAATTATAAGAATTGCAAAGAAGTTTTGGGAGACAGAAGGCAGTATTGCTATTTTGGGTGAGGTTTGAAAGTGGCATTAATGGGGAATATGGGCACTGGAGAAACGTTAAGAAATCACTGCGCTGCCTAAGGAAGTTAGGCTGGGTATCAAAAGGGAAGAAGCAGAGTAATTTTGCAGATTCTGTAGGTTGAATCCATTTGGATAGAGAAGGTGGAGAGTTTAAAGACACTTCTCAAGTCCTGAATATTTATTTGTGGAAAACTTTCTGCCATTTTCTTGTCGCAGATTTCAGGACTACAGTGTCTGTAACCAGCTACTTTTGCACTCCTGGTGGCCTGAGTCAGCTGGAATCTTTAGTAATGCATTGATACAAAATGATAACAGGCTCCTTGTTTTACTGTTACACTTTGTGTCAAAGGCAGAGAAAACCTATTTGCATTAGAAATTCCACTACATCAAGCAATAAAACACATAGGATTTATGCTGCGTTCCTCCTGAAATTAGACAGCTCTACAAGGAGGTCAGTTTTAAAAGAACTAAAAAAGGTAAGTTGAAAGACTTCCCTTAACAACCTCCAAAAGCCTTTGTGGAAATTTAGTCAGGAGAGTTTCCCAGAGGACCATCAATTGGCACAAACCAAGAGAAGACATTTAGGTAAGTTCAAGGCCTGGTCATCTTCACTGGGGGAAAGTATTGAAAGTTAAGAAGTCAAAGCGACTTGAACTTAAAAACTCCCAATAAATGTTAGATGTCAGTCGGGTCAAACACCACAGAGAGGACTCAGCCATCACTCTGTAATGGATGCCTCTTTTAAAACCTTCTTTCTAAATTCATTTATTACACTCTGTACTTCTAGTACAACTGGAACCAGGGACTGCACTGAAAAAGCAGCTACTCTGCAATCCCCTCCCTTCAACCTCCTCACACCACATGAAGGACCCTGGAACACTCCAAGCGTTTGCACATGTGCAAGGCAGCCTGAGTGCAGGTCTTGGAAGTGAAAATACACACAGCCAACCTTCTAGGGATTCCTAGTGAGCAGGGAGGGACCCAGGAGTCCTGTGCCACACTTTGACTTCGGGTTGTCTACGGCTGATCTTCGCATCACTCCTTTAAAGTATTAAAAGCACAGGCTAAAGTATTAAAATACATAGGTTAATAACACATGAAAACCTTTGTTATGCCGCATAAGCCCACACCAGGCTCTTGAAAACCACCTATTGTCACTTTGATTTTACAAAGATCTTTACAACTGCAGCAAGGGAAGAGCAATTCCGCAGCTGTTAGTACCCTGCCAGATGTCAGGGAAGTTCTTACATCTTCCTAACTCTCCCAGCAATCCACCAGAGGAGACCACCAGCAATGCTGCTCCTCTGTGACAAGGAAGCCCAGAACAGGTTACTGAGCAAGCACACCGTACCTTCTCGCTGCATTTAATACACCCTGCTCTAGGCAAATCGTTTCAAGCCAGATTTTCAAAGGCACAATGGATGCAGGGAGGAATCTTGGGGGGAAAACCACAAGAAAATTATCACCTAAAAATCCTGTGTCAAGAACAGTCTCTGTTTATCTGTGCTTCATCATCCAGAAAACAATACTGCCAGGTTGCTTAAGTATCTTTAATGATGCTTTAACAATTAATGCATTACAGTGCCATTTACTGTGTTACTAGAGATAAGTATAGGCCTTTGAAAGACAAAAGAATACAGCTGAATATGTGGAGATCAGATTAACTGGTTCATTCAGACAGGAATCATTCTGACCACTTTAAAGCTGGCAGAGTAAAAGCCCTAGAGAAGGCTGAGCAAATAAACCACAAAAATCCTTGGATAAAAAGCAAAAGACAACAGAATGTGCAAGAGAGTGCAGAGGTGAGCAAAAGAATAGCATCAGGGGAGATGCAGTTACTTTTCAAAGTATTGAAAAAATGGAGAATACGAAAGATAGGAGGAAAAAAATGTAAAATAAGGCAAGAAAATTTACTGTTAGGAAATTGATTAATTGTATTAGAGAACTGGGGGGGGGGGGGCGCAAAGCAGAATACAATGGACAGAAAATACAGCTATGCTGCAAACAGAATGATGTATAAATGCACTTCCATTTTGCTGAACTTCCTGGGGGAAGAAACCCAGGGAATTCTAGATACCTAGAAACTACATGTGCGTAATACAGGAATGCAGTGAAATTCTCCAGCCTGAATGATGCTGTCTACATATATGAGGGTAGAAGCTCTCCCTATGAAACTTTTGCTGCATCTGACTCATGTTAGGAAACAGCTTTACATCCAACCTGAAGTTAAAAGCAGGAAAGGCAAATCAGATCTTCCAGTTTTGAGATTTTTCTAACAAACAACTCTTTTTGAGGCAGAAGCATAGCTACCAAAACCCAAATCAGTTAACAGGCTGTTAATGACTCAGTGAAGTCTCTTCCATGAAAAATTTGGAGCAAAGTGTTCATATTTAAGGAATCAAAGTAATCAAAAGATGAGTACTTTGCACTGGAAAGAATGGCCTACCTTCCTTCATCCTTTCAGCCTCTCTTACAAGGAAATATGAGATATATTTTAATTCATTAACTCCCTAAGATTTTCTGTGTAGATTTCTTGAGAAACAACCTGATCTATTCTGAGATTATCTTCAAGTACCTATATATGCAAGGGAAAATTCTGTATTAGCCTCTTAGGTCTTTGAACTTTAGGTTCTTTCTTTTCTACTGAATTTTTAAAGGAGCTTTACAACACTCCAGGTTGCATAGCACAGTTTGTGTTGCATGTGTCCAGAAGCCATGCAGGGACCTTTTCTATAGAGCCACAGTGGACCAGTGCTGAATATTACCTGAATTTTGGCACCTTTTGGTTGGCTGGCATGCTTTAAGGGAGTGATGGCATCGTCATCATCATGAAAAGACCTAAGCCTGATCTCTCTTTTGTCTCACAGATTACAAACTATTCCAGCTTCTAAAAGAAGATGTGAAAATCCTGATTATTGAGGACTGCCAGGAGTATCAGTTTCTTGCACAAAGGAACACCTGGCACAAAATAAACTTAAACGAACCTGATGTGAATATTTTTTTAGAGGACTTCCTGGGCAATGCCTTCCCTTTCCAGCTAGTACCTTCCCCACCCTTCCTTCCAGTGTAATAAGAAGCTTACAATCATGTTTAAATCATAATTAAGATGATTGACTAAAAGAATTGCCTACAGAAAGCTATTCTCCAGCCTGCACATGCCTTAAAATTCGCACCTTTACTCACAGACAGGGTCCCCTCAACAGTGATTCAAGCATGCACCATATTGATTCTCCTGCAATATATAGGCACATCTAGACATACTACACAGCTTCAAGCTTGTCCAAAATGTGGTTGCTCAGAAACAATCATTAGCGTTTCTGCAACTAGAAGGAATTAATTTGTTTGACAGTCCCTCATGGATATAGTCTTATGCTCCTGGTAGTTCCCAGTCCACCTCTATTCAAGCTGAAAACATCGATCCTGATCTCTAGGGCCATTCAACAGAACAAGTCCTACCTGTATCAATCAGGGATAATATATCCCTTTCTACATGCCAGGCTGTTGCATTCCTTGGGGACTGTACAGTCTGTAAAACCCATGGATAACCGCATGTACCATTCTTGTTCAGAAGGATTTGTCAAATGAATTTTTTGAGCCTGAACACCTTTGCTGCTTTCCTATCCAAAAAAACACTTTCACAAACTATGGCATATACAAAATTACTATTCCCCAAGCCTGGATTTCCTTACCTAGGGGACAGACACTGCCTAAAATGCTAATAGCAAGTAAGAAAGTGTAATATGCTTAAATAATACTTAAATACCATTTTGGCAGGAATAAAAGAAAATTCCAATATTGTAAGTCAGATGAAAATATCCAACCTATTTACATATTTACTTTACAGAAAATGCTTGTAACTTCTGTGGATCTATTTCAAGTGCCTGGATACACAAATTTGAAACACCTCAATATAAAAAGTTCCTTTCCAAGAAAACATTATTTACCAAACAAGAAAAGCTGCTAAATTCAAAGGTAACATCAGCTACATATTGGCTTATAATACACTATCCAACTTCCATTTCTAAATTTTGGCTTGAATACTGTTTGACATATTTCCAGCAAAACACATCAAAATTAATTCTCTACTTGTGCCCTGTACAAGCTATATGATTTACTGAGAGGAAATAAAAGTTTTCACAAAGTGTTTGATAATGGACCACCTTCATCAATCACTATGGCGTTCCCCTCCCATGCCTTCCTGTGCAGTCTCCAAATGATCCTGCTTCCCCTCCATCCAAAGGGCAATGTGAGTTTTGTTTAACCTCCCTAACCATAAAACACAGCTCTTCTGTTAATCTGTCATCTACTAATCAAGACTCCATCCGGAAGGACCCTGAATATCCATTAGCAGCTGGAATGCTGCATTCAAATCCTAATTCCTAGCAGAAAAATGACAGATTTTGGAACTATTACTGGTCTAGGATAATTCTTCTGCAGATGCAGGTGCTTGTCTGAGTAATTTTTAACAGTTGTAGTGCAAAATGCAGCATAAATCCCAGAAGTGTTAATGTAGAACCACCCCATCCGTTACTCTCATAGAAGTTTCCAAAACACATCTCTCTATTCAAGCCAAAGCTTTTCGTAAGTGTATTTATAACAGTGTATGTCTCTGGCACAACAACTGAAAATATTGTACCCTTTCGTTACCAACAGAATGAAAATCTTGCTTTTGACAATGAAAATCAGCTCATTTTCTAATGGTTAAATATAAAATACTGGGGGAAGCATGCTGCTGTTCCTACATAAAATGACAGATAAACCTCAGTATGATAAATTATGGTTCAGCATGTACTTACTACCCATAATTTTAGCAGAAGAAAGCGGCACTTCTTAGGATGGCTATGCAACTACTATGTATTCTCAAAAACTCTGTGTATTTCAGAGGTTTCTGAAAGTTGGCACAAATGAATATATCTTATATAATTGTTATTGCCAGCACCTTATTCATAAGGGACTAATTTTACTCCATCCTGACACACAACATGTAAGGCAAGTAGAGGGAAAAATTTTGCTCAATTCAGTTTTTCATCATCTGTCAAATAAATTCAGAACTTCTCTGCTCTCAGTGTTTTAAAGAGGGAACAATGAAATTCTGCACAGAACTCAAAATACACTGTGCTTTCCACATGTTTTAAAACCAGTTTTGACAGTATTATTTTCTTCAAACCTGTTTCACATTGCTATCCTAACGGCATATGTTACTTCACAACGCAGAAGAAGTTGGGAACAAACATATTTTACGACCTTACATAAATTGCAATGAAATGATGGCATATACTATAATGACATTGATGTATTAAATGTCCTTTAAACTTCCAAAACATAAACACACACACCACAACCCCCACCCCGCTTCCCAAATGCCTGAAATTTCACCAGCAAATAACAGGCTGAAGTACAGAATATATAATACAATGCACATAGTGACTACGGTTCAGAAATTTTACCTATATGAAAATTTATGACTGTCCCTTTACCCCAAAATTCTCCAACATCAGAGAGTGGTGTAAAACCACAAGTGATAGCCAAGATAACATCTGTATGGATAAACTACGCTTCTGTAACACCTACCCCTTTTGATGTAAAAAAGGTCAAGGGATGCTGCTTTCATACCAAGGTCTTCTGGATGAGCACAAGTTCATCAGTAAAACCCACCTTCAGACAGTGAGTTTCTTAACATTAACTGTTAACTGGGCAGAAAAAAAGTATTTTAGGGGTGACATGGGGGGAAAAAAAAATCTGAGCTTGCTTTCATTTACATTTTGAAGGTTAAATACTGGGAAAAGCTGCTGTCAGAAGTTCCTGCTCATTGGAATTCCATGCATCAAAACCAGGAGCTCTCTGGAACTATGAAAACTCACTCCCAGATTCATAGACAAGCACACAATATCACAGATGAAAGACTGCTGACTGCTGTGCAGTTAAAACTACTAATTTACTTAGCATATTCTCTCTTTCTGAGATCTCCTTGCAGCTGTTCATTGCAAATGATCCAAGGCAACTTTCACATGCTTGAGACAAGCATAGCAAATTTGAACTAAGGAAACACTTCTAGGAAGAGGTGAAAAAGGATCTGAACTCAAGAGAAAAATATGAACCCCTCCTGGTTCTAAAGCATTCAAACTGTACACGCTGATTTTGTAGTTTCTACAAAAGCTGTGCATGAAACTTAAAAATTAGAAGGATTAAAGAGTAAAGAAATTATGCTCTTGTTTTAGAAATAAGGGAAAATATCAGCCAGTGAACATGTATATGTTATTTTGTCCTTGTTACATTTGCATTACAGACTCCAAATTTACTTTGTAAAATACTATTCAATATAAGTAAGAGGAATTATTAAATGGTCAAACAACTACTGAATCTAGTCTGCAGAAACTGGATTAACAGCATTTTGATTAAAAACCCAAATTAAGGGAATATGACAGCTGGGGGAATGGGGACACTAGGAAGTCATATGGGAGCACATTCTTTATTTGTAGCTCCTGGTTAAAGGCTTGGGGATCTCCATGAAGAGAGCTCTGTAAAATCACATGGAGGCCCACACGGGACCAGGGAACTCGTTTCGTGAAATGGGTCTGGGAAGCCGTCAAAGTCAACGGAGCAGGACTCAGTGAACTACAGGTGGTACCTGTAGACTTCAGCGATCGACAGCAGGTTGAAGGGTGCAATTTTCTGGGCCTCTCCTAACCTCTACACATTCTGTTTGGATTGAGAAATTAAATTTTGCTAAGAGTTTTGTTTCATTTTGCTTTTTTGAGATATCATTCAGAGACTCAAGGCAAAGTAACTAATCCCTGAGATTCTCAGGCTTGCAATCTCTTTGAATTTTGCTCATTGCATAATGGATAATTCACTTTTTTCCTCAAACAAAAACAGTTTGTGCTTTCCTGCTTCCAACTAATCCTGTCTGCCTGCTAACAGGAATGAAACATGAAATGAAACATTGTGATTTGAACATTAAGAGTTTGAAAATCTGGGTGTGCTTCAGGTAGAGATTGATACTGATCATTTGATTTAAATGTAATTCCTATAAATACTTAGAAAAAACAGCTGTTATTGTTATTGACACCTCAGAAGACATGTATGTGCCACCATATGCATATACATGCTCCATAGCTGTTGTGCATGTCTCATGGTGAAGACTTGCTGACATAAAGACACTGATGCAATCAGCCATGCAGTTCTTTGTACAATATTTCTTTCCACTCTTTTCATAAGTCTCCCACTGTTATTTCAACCTGTCAAGTTGTCAGGGAAATAGCGTCAGTTGCAGTTCTTATGTTATAACTAGACATGGTATGTACCCAGGGTGCTCTCAAGTTTCCTTTGGTGTTAGCACCAGCTCAGTCTCTATTTTCTGGCAAGCATTACTGAGAGAGATAATCCCCAGCTTCCCTAGTCCTTCACAACATTTCACATAAAAAATTAACAACCTGATAGCTTAAATCTACCCTTTTCTCACAGCTCCTTTCTTCTGGGCACACTGGGTTACAGTGCTTGCTCTGTCTCCAGCAACCAGAGCTGGATGACATATGGAGCATACAGCTTTGTAAAGACATCCTATGAACCTCTACTTTAGGTATACCAAGAGATAAAAGAATCTAGAAAAAAATAAAATGAACATCCCTCCACCCCAAAGCCTTACTTTCTTCACTCCTGAATGCCTTTTGGAATTTAGCAGAATCCTCCGTGATGTCCTTTGGCAGATAGTTTTCCCTCTACATAAAGCTGTCCCTCTGTCCTTCAGCCAGAGCGCTCCATCTCTCCAAATACTTCTCAGCTATTTTGTTTCTACCACTAATGCTGCTTTCCTTGCTCTGTTTTGGTCTAAATTCCCTCTCTCCTCAAGACTCACAGCTCTGCAGGGGAAGAGGACATGAGAATCTTAGGTTTTAAGCAGAGCCCGTATTTTCTTTTGCTCTAAGTGTATTATTACTAGCAATTGAGAAGACACCTGATAACAGTAAACAGATCAGTAAACAGCTTGGCCTCTCTCTCTGAACGAGCAGCTAACACAGAACACACTTAAAAAGCAGTCATTCAGTCCCAATTAATTACATACAAGGCAAGAAGCAAAGAGGAGAAGGATCTACCAGGAGCGCCTGAAGGAAGCTTGCCTGACCCAAAAAGCAGCACCGGCAAATTTCCCCCTTTCTTTCTGACCAGGCCATAATTGCCAACGTAGCAATGCCACTAAATGCTAAGCACCTGATCAATGCCACCGTAGATACCTGAAGGAGAGGGAAAATACAGGTTTTAACACTTGTCCCCATGTTTGCTTGCCCACAAGCCCTACCTTCTCTGTGTAAAATCACCCTATAAAATCAAAATTCCAACCTTTTAAACACCATTCTCTTAAAAAAAACAAAAAAAAAACCAAAAAAAAACCCAACGAAAAACCCCACCAAAACCAGCAACTACAACAGAAAAAATGAAACCAAACCAAACAAACAAAATGAAAACTATTCTAATAGAAACCTGTCCTCAGAGAGGCCAATGGAAAAAACGAGGATAATTGATTCTTCCAGAGTTTCATGATATTCTGCTACTGCTCCTGTACCTAAGTGATATTGTTCAAATTTATACAAAAGCTAATGCTGTAGGCTGGTTCCCCATCCAGCAGATGCTGTAAGATACATATAAGACTCATCTTCATTTTCTGTTTTTCAGATCTACCTTTTAAAAATAATTCTTCTAAATATCACAAATCTTACAGAGCTATCAGGTCAGTATACAGTAAGTCATCTGTCTACTGAAAACGTTTCATTCACAATATTAAGTACAAACCTGCTCAAATTCAAAATCAAAAAAAGAAAAAAGAGGTACATTAAGAGCTCCCACCACCACCACTGTAACACACGACCTGTTTTTTCTGTACCTGTCACGTAGGGTTCTGAAGTCATTGGACATGAAATAGTTTTGCATTCACCTCTTGCACAGCCCTGTGTATACTCTAGGCACACTTCTAAAACCATCTAATTATTGGTAATAATTTATTAACAGCAGATAGTTAACTGCAAGTGCTTAATCCCTCTCCATCATTTGGCCTGGGGGAAAATTCTCAGAGAGAAACCTAGCCACTCTGCGACTAGTAAAGGCAGCTGCAAAAGCTGTCAAAAAGAGGTACTTCTGGCGATTCATAGATTTCTGATGTTTCCATGGGTTTTCCTGTGCTAACTGCACTTTTGCTTAGCAGATAATCCCTAACACCCACCCTGCGCCTACCCTTCAATTCAGTTCCACTGTTTATTCATTTCTCCCTTCTCAGTGTCACATTTCCTTTCAACTATCATGCATCTTCATAATATTTTTCCCCCTTTCTCTTCTCTCTCCCGTATTCAAACTGGAACTACTCTGATATTTGCTGACACTAACTGTTCATGGATTTTACCACAAACTTCTACTGATACTGCTCACCCCCGGCTACTACAGGAGATTATAAATCTGTCGCCATGTGTTGCTACATTACCAAGTAAACCTGGTCTTCAGGCATTACCAAAATAAACAGCATTAGCAACAATTAAATTTGCTTGATTCAAATCCCTCTATGTATGGTTACACCATAGATTTGCCTAAATCACATAGGCAAAAGAGCATATAAATTTTCATTACTTTTGATGATTTAAAACCTCACGCTTCCTAAAATGCCACTGAGGTAAAATCCCACAAACACATTTCTGAAGTTAAATACTGCAGCTAAAGTAAACCAGGCTTAAAATAAAAAGTTGGCATTTTAAAGGCCTGCAAATAGGATTAGATCTACCCAGTCTGTATAAACATTAATAAGTGGAGCTCCTTTCAGTTCTAACGCAAGATGTACGCCTCTGTGAGTCACGTGAGGACCAGCATGAACTTTCTTTCATTTGCAACTAGAAGGTCTGGAGGTTGAAAGAGGTAAAATAACTCCACAGAAAGGTTCGCTAGGACATAGATTAGGATCTTACACTTCCAAACCTCTGTTTCTGTTGGCTGCAGCTCTGTCTGATCACTGCTGAGCTTTAGCACTCGCCCACTTTACATCTTTAGCACTCTAAAGACATAAAAAATGGAATTCTTTATTCAAGCTGCTTCTCAGACTTGCACATCCTAAGTAGCAGGTTTCTGGGCTGGGCTATTTCTCCCTCTCCACCCACTCACAAACCCCACCAGTGCTGAAAAAACATAATGTATTAAATTATACACTTGTTCAACTGTTCCTATTTTTCAGCATTATAGTTCTACTTCTGACTAGTCCTGGATAATGTTTTCTACAATTCCCCACTGATACTCTGTGGAATATTATTCTGCTGTAAGAGACCTGTGCGAGGAGCCTTTGCTCCTCTAGAGCAAGCCATTGCAACCACAGGTCACTGGGCGCTGGACGGAAAGCAGTGCTTGGTGGAGAGCTTTGCCCTTCCCATCTCACTGAAGGACAATGCAGAGTAGATGCATTTCAGACACATCTCTGCCCCTTAGCACGTAAAAACAGAGATCAAAATCAAGAACAAGAGGAGTTTCTATTGGATTTGGGGTTTGTTTGTCTGGAACTTTGTATTTTTTCATGCTCACCAATGAGAAAACCTGCAGTAAGGATCAAAATCCCATCTCCTGGTTTCACTATGGTTCCCGTGCCGGCCCTTGGGCAGCCCAAAAACGCCATGTTTTCCCCAGGAGGCAAAATGCAAGGCTGCAGCCTAGACTTCTAACATTGACATTCCTGATATGTGTGAGACCAAAAGAAATGAGCTATAAAACCTGAAAAATAAAACTTAGCATTTGCTCAGTTGTGTGTACAGCCACGCAAAGGATACAGCATGCAGCTTCCCATACCCTACAGTTATTATTCAGATGAGCCTATTGTAAAATGAGGATTCACCTTCAGAAAAGAAAAGCAAAAATTTCTGCGTTTACAATCTAGCAGAAGTAGTTTACAAAAGAAAAGTCTAAATGTAGCCTGGAATATATAATGTGAAAACTGACAAAAAGATGGTAGCAATATACCATCAAATCCTTTGCCAAAGTAAATGAAAAAGTCACCCGGGCAGATAACATCTGGATATGTGCAATCTCAATTTAGTCAAAATCCCAATGTAAACAAGTCCACTGATAGCAGAAGGGCAGTTAAACATTCCACCAGCTTTGGATAATCAAAACCATCTTCCTTTTCTAAAAAAAAAATAACAAACCTTCAATTACCAACCTCTGAGGAAGAAACTGACAGCTATTGGAAGGGTTCCATTAAACTTTCAGTTTTTCACCTCGCAGACAAACATCTCTGCAAACAATTTTTTGTTTATACAGGTTAGAAACTGCAATAGCTCTCAAATGGTTTAATACTTGTAAATACTAGTAATATACAGTATACAGATTATACATAATTTAAACAATGTATTTTGATCTGATTTATTAGACTAAGACAGAGATGCATGTTCTGCTAACCCCGTAATTATTTCAAGTGATACTAATACTAAAAGAATATTTTTAAGAAAATGTATTTACAGCTGTGTAACATGGAGTTTCTTTAACATATGCACATCCCCCTGCAAGAATCCTAAAAGAAATGGTAGCAGTCACTCTGGGAATGGTAACAATGCAGCAAGGGAATTCAGTCTCAAACAGATTTCATTTAAAGGCTCTGTAGGATCAGTGGAAATGTATCGTATTACACCAACCTAATTATATATTGCAATATCATTCAGTCAACCCCTATGTCAACTTACTGCATTAGTATATTATCACTGATAATGACGTTTTGACAGTAATCTGAAACATCTGCAACAAGTACCATCAAAGCCATTGAATACAGAATAGCATTAACAAAACAGTTCATTTTTTCCAGGGTTCACAACTTAATATACTTCTGGGGTAAATGTCACATTAGAAATAATTATAATCATATATGAATCATCTTTCACACCTATTGACAATGCACATGAAATGGAATAATCTATATATTCTAGCAGGATCCAAGTAATTTTTATGCAACAAAGCTGAAGCCTATACAGCAGGTCAAACGCTGCAAGGTTAGGAAGCACTAGGGGGTTACAAGAAGAAAAAAATTCCACTAAGTTCCACCACAAAAGATAACAATTAAAAGGAAAATATCATCCACATGCACCTCACCAAATCCTAATGGCAACTGTCTAATTAAGAAATAAATTCTAAAAATTCTAAAATTCTGTGTTCCTGTAGCTAACAAAGCTAAAAAGCTCATTTTTAGAAATAGGTCAAGTCTCTCATCTTCCTGTAACAGTGACAGAGGCAAGTATTAAACTGGTTGATTTAAAAAGAAAGGGATTATCAGAACACTTACTAGCAGACAGGCAGAAAAAAATCACCTCAAATGAAAATCAACAGAGCCGTATTACATTGAGCAGAATACACAAGTAAACCTGATAAACAACAGAGACAACTTGCAAATAAGCTATGAAGTTTCCAAAAAAAGAAATCAAAGAGGAAACCGCATATTTAACAAATTAAAACATGCAAAAATGAAAAGCTTGCTTACCAGAAACTATCTAGTTTACATGAAAATAAAAACGTTATGTGGTGCTCATTGATAACTTCATCATTAAGGTATGCCTCATCCTGGCTGAGAGAGCAGATGATTTACTCAACTCTCATGTACTGCAAAAGGTAAACCAAATGTGAACGAGCTTTAGGGTTAGGGCCAATGATGAATTTCAAAATATGGAACGCCTGAACTGATTTGCACAGTAAAAATCATATTCCAGTGTCATTTAATAATGAAGGAATCTGGAAGAGATTATCTGACTTTTCTTGAGCACACAGTGCCAAGTATCCGTGGACAGTATTTTCATAAGTGCAAAGACAGAGACACTTAACTTTCAAGACAGTCACCCAAGACAGTGTCAAAATTAACCATTTTAAAGGTGTTATTCTATTGCCTTGCACTTCATATAAACACAGCCTTGACACATTCTGTATGACTGCATCAATTATATATAGGTGTGTTAATGGTGCTGCATTAGACATGAAGGACATAGTTCCATCAATTTAAGTCTTTGTGCTTAGATCCCATTTTTCTGTTTTTCTCTAACGTTGGGATGCTTAAATATTATTCTAACCACAAATGGATACAAGGAAAGAGGTCCTAAAGTGCATGTTTCAATCATGCATACTCCTGCAACATTTTGGCAAGGTATGACTCATCAGGTGCCATGTACCATGGCTATACTTGAATGTTTTGGTAATTCTAAATGAGTTTTCTTCTACTGAAGAAAAAAATAATTCTAAAGTTATTTGATTGTCCAAAATTGTAACATGCATTAAAAAAGGAATGACTTATTTCTGCTGGAACATAAGTTTTCAAATAGAAAACCTGAAACTGAAAACAGTAGCAGGGAATTACCTGATTAGTAGATCTATCGACCTGAATCAAGTTTTGAAAAACAGAATGTGTAGAGTCCATGTTTTTTTTCAGATATTAC
The DNA here is from genome assembly GCA_035590215.1 of Microhierax caerulescens. Taxonomy (NCBI): domain Eukaryota; kingdom Metazoa; phylum Chordata; class Aves; order Falconiformes; family Falconidae; genus Microhierax; species Microhierax caerulescens. The sequence continues at coordinate 8,166,770 of JAVJGJ010000032.1, read as the reverse complement.
AATTCAAATCTTTAAATTACATTAGTGTGTGTATTCATTCGTTCTTAGTTTCATGTTAAAACAAAGGCATGCTGGGGTGGTTAACCTGCTGCATCACGTCATAATTCAGCCAGCCAACAAAGACTTTCATTCAAGCGGCACCCACAAAATAGCACTGACGTGTGCCCCTCTATGGGCTACATCTTTTGAAAATGCTCAGTGTCCTCTTTTGGATGTACAGTGCAAAAAATATTTTGTCACTTCACCCAAATGACATGCTTCCAGCTTGGCGATTCAGCACTCCAGAACTGGAACTTCAAATCTCACCAGTGGACCCTCCTCTCCTCCCTCCTTAAATACTTCCAGGAAAAAACTGAACTGAAACACGTCATATCTGAGATACATCAGTCTGGAGGATATCTGTGTACCAAGGAACTCATTAACATCTCTATGATATTCTTCAATAGTTGCACTGCTCCATTTCAGAAATAACATTTCTGGAAGGTATTTATACTATGTTAAACTTTGATCTCCTGAGCCATGCATTGAAGGTAATCACCAGTACATCTGTTTCTGTCATATTTAAATTCATAGCCTAATTCAATTGCAAATAATTAGCCATTTATCACCATGAAGTTCACATTGTAAAATTAGAAAAGGCCAACATGATCCCAACCGTTTAACAAAAGATACAGACCTTAAAAGGAGGAAAGGGGAGAAAAAACAAATAAACCCCAGCAATCAATCCCTCCGTAAATCAGACACGATCAGTTCTGCTTGCCCATCATAGCCCGGAACAACCCTTTGTTTTTGTCACAGACTTACAGAATATATTGCCATACATATCAGCTATGTCCATCTTTCATTTTTATAGCCTGAAGAGGAGAATTATTTAGGCAAAATAACACGAGTACATAGCTCTTGTAATACTGTTGTGACCTCGGTTTCTAACACCTACTTTGGAACATTACTATAACTCAAGAACTTTTTTCAGTTGCAAGGACATCTTAATTATCCCACCCGTGACATGAATGTTTTTGGAAGATAAAGTCTGTAATTAACTTGTTGCCAAACAATATGTTTACTGTCCCTGAAGGTCAGTTCTCATATAAAGACATAAGGACACTTAACTTTGGGAGATGTGTATTGTAGCTGCAGTCAAACATTAACCAAATGGTCATTCATTATCTACAGTAGCAGCAATGCAGAGTACAAAGATATTCCAAGCACCATAAAATGGCTGCATGAAGATAAACCTCTACTGAGGCTTGCAACAAATAAGTACAAGTAGAGAGATGGTGCTTGACCCATTGTAACAGGATTTGTTAAGGAAACCACTTAATCTCAGCAGTCAGTCAGTAGCCGGAGAATTTCCTCAAGACAGTCAAAGGAGATTGCTTCTGTAACTATAGAAAACTGTCTTTGCCCATTGCCCTTCTCAGGAGAAATTAAATTTTGAAACTGTTTTTAAAGATTTTACCAAAACAACTGTAAGCGCTCTCTGCCTTGTTTAATTCCCAATTTACACTAAAAATTTGCACACACCAGTTTGGCTAAGAAATGTGTGATGTGCAAAAGGCAGGGGCGGGGGTGTGCATGGGTACAGCAAGAGGTTTCATTCGCCCTACAAAGCCATGAGGGGCAGCTTAGCACCTTGGTGACAATTTCTGTACCTATGGAGCTCCCTGCTGCAGGCAAATGAGAAGGTAACCATTTTTTATTAAAGATCTCCTACAGTACATCAGTTAGTTGTATGTATGAGCCAGGAGAGATACAAAGAGAAAAAAAGGACAAAGGAGTAAAAAGACAGAAAATTATAATAAAGAAATATATGTAAAGAACATTAATGCTGTTGTGCCCAGTGTTACGCTGTCTCTGACTCACATCCTCATCATTCTGTATTTCAACAGGAAACCTAACAGACACTTGGCCCTTGCTTTGCTTACAGTCAGAGACAGATGGAAGGAATGGAGGGCACAGAGAAGCAGCTAAGAAAATCAAAGAGGAATAAAATAATTTTTGCCCGACAAAACACGCTCTTCTCATCCCAAGCTTACAGCATGCACTTTTTCGCATAGAGGAACAGGTAACAACTGAGAACGTGTGTTTTCCTCTAAGAGTTGGACAATATGGGAACTACTTGTGAAGAAATGGCATATGGAAGAACCTAAACATGACAAACAGGCAAGAGTGAAAAAAGTAAACAGGAAAAAGAAATTCAGATGAGATAAAAGGACAAATGGAAATGATGAATATTCAAATAAGGGAGGGAAAGAGTCAACTACAGAAGGGAAAAATATTATGAATTTAGAAAGGCAAAGAAAATGAGAAACTAGGAACACCAAAATCACTGAAGATAAGAACTGTACGAGGAAGGGTGTCTGGATACCTTCACGTACCGGTGTGGCCATTAGTACTGCAGTGAACTTAGTAAACAAAGTTCTTTTGGCATACCACAGTCCGTTAAAGATACTTTCTATTAGTACCTTTCATGCAAAAGTAGTTGATTCAAGGTCTCTGTTATTTGATAAACTCACGTATGTCAGCACTTTAGATTCTAGAATAGCTTGTTCATGCTGAAACATGGACTATTTTCTGTTTTCCCATTGAGAATAGATTCAATTTCAAATTCCTCCACTGGGTTACCAAAAGCATTTCCATCAGCTGGAAACACTTTTCAATCAATCTTGCCAACTTTTGACCTATGCTAGTTTCTTTTGGAAGGTGAAACCAGTCAGGATCAGGCATGGATAAGCAATTCTCCACTGAGAGCATGTCAAACAGACACACAGCCTTCCCCAAGCAAGAATGCAGCAAACGTGTATTTCTCGAGAACATACAATTACTCAGAGCTGTTCATATGGAAGCAAATAACAAGAACCTATGTCACACTGCAGTTTCTCTTATAGACATGTATGGGCATCACACATGCTATTCATTTTCTGAAATAATATTGGAGAATGCTGTTTATATGCTGCCTATAGACCATCTAATTTAAAGAATGTGGCCATATTAAAGCAATTGAAAAAGGCATTTGTTTCTGTGCACAAAATGCAGAGTCTGATTACCAGACAAAATAATTGACATCCTGTTATACTATACACATTTGCCTGAATACTATGCTATAATAAGCCATTATATGGTAAGAGAAGGCTTCAACTAATCTCAGCCCAGAAATATTCATACCTATTCTTTCACTACTGTCAGTGATGCCCCTGAAGTGCCAGTCAGCTGCAAGCTGATTTTTGACTGAGCCCTCCCCGCTTTGTATGTGAAATGGAAGACAAAGATCTGTTGCTATGGCTGGCAGCTCATGGCACCTCGTACCATAGCAGGATTCTCTTTACAACACTGCAGATGGAACAATACCTAAAACCTTCCTCACGTTCTTCCCACCATCCCCCTTCACCATTGGTCCCCACTTTTTTTTTTTTTTTTTTTAATTTCTTTAAAACAGGTCATTACAGATCCAGCTCTGATGCCTATTTAATTTCCCAATGATCTACTGACTTAACTTGTGGTTTGCAGGAATGAAAGCTTCCTGCAGGCTGGTTGCACCCAGCAGGGAATACAAATGCCTCACTGCAGCAGGAGGAAGAAAATCAGAGCCGAAGTCATTATCCCCTTCACCATCACCACTCTCCAGCCTCTGTATAAACTCTCTGACAGCATTCCCCCTTTACCTTCTTCTAGAGTGTCAAGCAAAATGAAAAGGTTAAATTTGAAGGACTGTACATGGCCGTTGGGTTAGATACCCACTTTTTTTCAAAAAAAAAGCCCCATATACAGCAAAATATTTTTAAAATAACAGAAACTTGCATGTTCGAGGACTACATTTGCTCCCTTAGCTGAATTACATGTGAAGTCTAATACTGCTCCCCAGAGAAATACTTGGTATCATTCTTCCAACTGGCTATTGGAAGCTAACTTCAGAATCAAAATCTTGTTCCAGTATCCAACAGCATGTCACAGGTGCAAATCCCCATGCTTTGAGCCACCACACTCGTTTACATTGCTCTTCATACAAAAATGCAGGAATACTAAAACTGGAAAACGTAAATTTTCTCAGCTTTGGCCTGGTCAAGGTTCTCCCTTTTTATTTCCTACATTTAGTATCTCCCCGTTCAATCCCCTTCCCTTTTTTGCTTTTCACATACCCATGTTTCCTTTTCTTGCTCTAGTGGGAGACATTTGGACAATCAAGCAGACAGTAAGAAATGCAGACAGTGCTTTGAAACCCTCTAACTAAAAAGCCTGCTGTGAGTCAGACACAGCGGGATCACAGGCTACCACTCCACTCACGGCAAGGGCCATAGGTAAAGCTTCACCTGAAAAAAACCAAAGAGCTTTACTAAATATTCAGCTTCCAGTGCTACGTGCCAGCTAAAGCCTACTGAATGATCAACTGCCCTGCAGACTCCCTCCACACACAGTCACCCATGGCTCACCAGGCTGAAGCCCACTGAAACTTTTAAACTAGTTTATAAGTCTTTGCAAAACATTAGCTTTTAGGCTTGCAGTCTTTTACAGTTAATTCAGAGGTATAAGGTCAAAAGGTATGAGCCTTAGTTTTGTATTAACACCATAAATGATCAAAACAACTCATTAGCTATGATTCATCTATTTGTCTAGAAACAAGTAAATGTCAGGACTGTCAGGAAAAGGAAAAGTTTATGATTAAGCTCTGGCTATATTCACTCCTCATAATATCCACTTGAAGACAGCATGCAAAAGCATTTCTAAAAGATTCAGCAACCATCTAATTTAAAAATTTTCCATCTACCTCATTAAGATAGTTGCAGAGAATTCATATAAAAGAACATCTATGCAGAAGCACACACCTTAACATTCAATATTGCTCTATGCAACCATTTTCCACCTAGCTTAATTTTATGGCAGAAAAGTAATGCAACAGAAAATGGCACAGGATGGTTGGAATAAGCATAGAAAGCAATTGTGGTGAAACACATGTAGACATCAGGTCAACAATCTTCTTTCTACAACTCAAGGGAAATCTCACATGCAGTTCGCTGTTGTCTTAACTGACTGTTTCCAACACTGACAGTCTTAACATTTCTGCTGCACAATTTGTGTCCCCTCAAACACGGCAACCCCTCAGTTTTCCAACACGTACCGAGTAACTAAGCAATTCATATCATGTTCCTGCTGATAAACCCTCCAGGTATGTCCTCTACATCAGTGAAGATCACTGAGGGAACCTGAAATAAGGCATCAGTTTAGAATGCTTGATTTACATTATATTTATTTGTTCAAGTGCATGGATAAAGCAGTCAACCAGGTAGGGCACAGTGCACCGAGACCACCTTCCCGTCTCATGAGAAAAGGCTCTCAAACGAGGAAAAAGATGTTACACTAATGCAATCTAAGTTGTTAGCAATAACAATAATAAAACATTTTATCTTTGGGTAGTTTGAACATGGAATTAAGTCACTTACTTAAAGTATCACGTAACAGCTCTAGGAACAATTGGTGCAGGCACTTTATTTATTTTATTATTACATTTTTGGATGTAAAAACGAGTTTTGCATGTAGATGCCTAGTGCCTTGCCATGTCATGACTGCAGAACAACAGCAGATACTTATCAGCTCAGCCTTAATTAATTTAGTCCCAAATGAATACTGCATGTAGAAGGAAATAAATTGTAATTTTATCCTGGAAGACCACTTCACACAAATGGGACAAACTGTTGCCTTATCTGATTTGTATCTGTTCTCTAATCATGCAGAGATTTAATATAAAGGAATTTAAATAAATAAATAAAAAAAAATACCCAGCTGCTATTGCACATAAATATTGCATCTTCCTCTCTGGATAAAATCCTTCTGAGGGAAACAGCTAAGTTTTTTAAGGCTCGTTTTTCTTACATCTCACATGGACATGCCCCAGTCACTCATATCACTGTTCCATCAAATTTTAAATCACCTATGTTGAAATACCTACAAGTTCAACAACATTCCACTGCATGTGTTCTGCTATTTTGGTGTTTTAATTATGTTACTTCACACAGCAGAACGAAGTTTGACATTAGTACTGCATCTCATAAATCGTCACTTTTACAAAATGCATTCCCTTGAGGAGAGATAATATAGGCCATATGAAAGTCCCCATTTTAGCTTCAAACCTTCTCAAACAATCCTGTTTTCAGAAAGTCAATGGCAGGCTTATGCTCTGTCCAAGGCACAGAAGAAATGAGTGAATTATATTTACATGTAAGTTCATTTTTCTTTGCATTTTTATTGTGGTGGAAGGTTGTTTTTTCTTTAAATAATATGAGGAGTCAAAAATTAAAATAAATAAATGAAACATGATTTCTACATTAATTCAGTAGTACTGACTCTGGAACAAACCCACGCTAACATCATGCTGGAGATGTACAGTTAACATTGTGCTACAGATGTACAATCCTTATCATTATTCGTCATCACTTCAAAATATTTTACTACGGAAATGGCCAATGCTATCACACAAAGACCAGTGTACAGCACACAAATGTAAAAAAAAAAAAAAGTTTCTCAAGAACACGGAGTGATTCAGCATGTCAGAAACTTACACAGACATTACAAATAACAAAACTTATCATATTGCAATGAATTCCACTAAACTAATTTCTTAGAATGTTAATTGTTGCTTTTATAATACCAAAATTGGGGCACCATATGTATTGCTGTCTAAAAGGAACCCACCAATATGGTCTAATTGTTAATTGACTAATGAAAGTTAATTTTTCAGTTGGGGCGGCGGAAATTTTGCACTTGCATGACATAGGCTCATGCTTTGAATCTGATAGGGATGCACGTGGACACAAATTGATATCAAACTCTATAATAGCAACAGGCACGTGTAGTCATCTGCAAAAGTTCAGATGTTTCTCACAACAACGTGTTAAGAGAGCTGCAAAGAGAAGGAAGTGGAAGCGTACAATTCTTTAAAGAAATCTGCCCAATTCTTCCCATTGTCCTTGCCTATTCTTTCAATCTGTGTATCAAGAATATGCCCAGAGCCCCCCTCCAAGGACAAGCATGTCCCCTGCCACCTGAAGAGTGGCAACAGCACTGGATGTTCAGTTTTGTAATCATACTCCCATGCATTAGCTCAACACTGCACTCCCTCCTCCTCGTTGTCAGCCCATTTACAAAGCGAAGAGTTGGCTATTGCCAACCTCTCTACTTTTCCCCCAATGCACTGTGAAAAGGATTTCAGTGTGTGCTAAAAATCAGCACAGTAAAATGCAGATCTTTACATTTCTCCAAAGGCTGTCTCTGGAAGGCACAATGCATTAGTGCCCTTGGTTTCACCTAGACCACCTGGTTTTAGGGGAGAGAACCACTTAGAAAGGATCGGGGAGGTAGGCAGGAATAAAGGCAGATAGATTCTACTACTTTTGGGCTAGAAAAAAGAAAGCCTGCACTGCTAGTGCTCTAGACAAGTGACCCATGAGTCCTCCCTTGCTCTGCCCCATAAGACGCTCTTCAAAAGAACTAGCATATATGTGCTGACCCAGGTATAATGAAGATACTTCTTGAATGCTGGCCTGTGTCACAGGTTTAAATAGCCTGTGGGGTCCTGAGCTGCCCTTACTTCACCTGGGTGTATATAACTCACACTAAATTAATTTTCTCAGAGAAAGAAAAGAGAGGATCAATATTTATTCCAGGATCAAAATGCTTTTCGCTTAAAGAACTCAGCAGTCAAGAAAAATGAGGAGCAATCATTTTGTTCCCACGACAAACAAAAGCTTCCTTGCCAGTAGAAACTGTATATTGACAATAACCCGTAAGCATCGTAGCACGCATAATAATAAGATGGTATTTTGCTGCAGTGGATTTCTATCTTGTAGACACTATTTTTTGGTTCTAAACATACATTTTGAAGAATCAAAATACTGTATTTTCCATTTAATATTAATTAAATAGTTACAATAACAAACAATTAATTACCCCACCCCACGCCAGAACATGAGCTTTATGTAACACATACTGATTTAAATACTGTGGTCACAAATAATGACTAAGAAACCATCAATAGATCTGAAATGCAAGGAAAGGGAAGTTTGGGTTTTGGTTTTTTTAAACTATTCTTTTATTTTACTGCAATTAATCTGGTAGTGCACCAAGCTATTACCAAAAACGTCACACCAAATTAACTTCGTTTTTATTAACCATGGCAGGTCAAATAATTACAGAAATGAAGGTGTCTTGGTAATGAGACTTAACTCAAAGACACTAATTTACAATGACACAGGTTCCTCCTTTCTGTATTACCTCACATACTTGGTAAGAAGTCCTTGAAGGGTCAAATTCTTATGTCATCTAGAAATGATTTTGATCACTCTCTGCCTGAACTATATTAATTTTCCTTCTAATACAACTCCCAGTTTTCACCATCACATCAACATGGCCATTAGTGGCTTGATTCTGTTTCAAAAGATGTCATAAACCATTCTTGTCATCACCTGCTGCATTACATAGGATTCAGCAGTAACTATGTCATAGGCCAAGTAAAACCAGCTTTTGTTAACCACCCACTGATTCCAAAATGCATCCACAGTTCTGAACCTCCAGTTTATAAAATGGCATAAGCTGGTATTTAATCAATCAAAAACGTTCAAGTAAACACCAACTCTCTGTAGTTTTTGGCATATTTCTGAATATATTTTAAATATTCAAGCGTCTCCTCAAATGTATCCATTGCATCTATTTCTTTCCAAATATTTTTTCCAAATATTTTTGGATATATATTTAGATATATATTAATTTTGGATATGTTTGATATATTCCAAATACATTTGGACTATTTTCCAAATTTCACCAAAGCAAAGAAAATCCTATAGGTACCATTTTGCCATAGTGTTGTATTTTTCTTATCTTTCGGATTTTGCAGTTATTTCTGATTGCTATTTTATCTCATTTTTCAGAAAAACAGCACCTCTAAGAGCAGTCAGTGAAAATAAACAGTATCAGTGACGCAATAACTTGCTCTTCATCAAGGATAAGACTAAGTGCAGGCTCACTGTACCTGGTAAGTACAAAGTAATGCCCAGTCCTGAAGGTGATAATCTGATGTTATAATACTAGACATTATAAAATAGATATTAGTATGGATTGAGAAGACAGTGAAAAATGGATTAAAGCACAGAAGTGTTACTTTACTATTGCAGGGGGTTTATTGAGGCTCAGGAAAACCCCTGGGCTGAAAATAGGAGGAGATTGAGAGAAAACTTTAGAGCAGCATAATCTATGCTTGCTCTGTTCCTTCTCTTACCCTTCACACTCATTTATGGTCATTAGGGAACTTGCTGCTTTCCTTTCCCCCCCCTCCCCTTTTTTTTTTCTTTTCACACCATTCTAGAAACACAGCAATAGCCAGCTTCCTGCATGGAGAGGATGGCGTAAGCTCCTACTACATTTCCCAGTCCCCACACTCATGTAATATAAAATCCTCAAGCTGCGGACGTAATAGATATTAAACTGATAAAAACATATGCTACATTTGATCTTTGCCAAAAGGTCAAGAAGCACACATGATTCAGCAGACTCGATGGTTTCTTGGTTTGACTCAGTGAGCACACTAAGACTGAACCATTTTAAGATTTTAACACTGCAGTAGCAACAGTTTTGTAGCTTTATCACTCATATTTATCGCAAGAACTGCAAACAGACCCCAGATAACTTACTTCAGGAATTCAGTGAGATCATGATTTTGCACACACAGTAACTGTTCCAGGATAGGAACTTAGGAAAGCTAAAGATGCCATGTCCAGCCACACAAAATATTCCAGTCTTGGTCTGGTTATTTCCTTTATGGTAAACTAAATAAAAGGAAAAAACACCCAGCAACCTCCCCGCCTAGTCTCCCGCTGCGGGGGGGGGGGGGGGGGGGGGGGGGGGGGGGGGGGGGGGGGGGGGGGGGGGGGGGGGGGGGGGGGGGGGG
>JAVJGJ010000032.1:8100069-8141295 GCA_035590215.1 Microhierax caerulescens | reverse complement strand
CCCCCCCCCCCCCCCCCCCCCCCCCCCCCCCCCCCCCCCCCCCACAAAAAAAAAAGCACCAACAAAATGTCTCTGTTTTGAAGCAATTTAGAATTTTTAGGCTATTTTTAAGTTTTCAAATCATTCCATTTTGCCATTCTAAGGAAATAAGGGTAATAGCACACTAAATGTTGTTAAAATGAACCTTTACTTCAAGTTTGATTTAATAAGGAGTTTGTAAAAGTACTGCGACACAAATGCACTCAATATGTTCTCTCTCCTGGTCTCCAGTAGACAGAAAATTATATTTTCAAAATCCATTGACATGACTCAAATTGTCTTGCCTCTAGTATTTTTATGGTTTCAGACATATCTGACACATCATTTTTGCTACCCTCTTGTTAACTCTCTCGAATCATTAGCGGCATTTCAGTGTACAGGCGGAGAACACTAAATTAAAGAGTAGATTTCAGTTTTTAAGCCCCAGGGCAGAAAAGGTTGAGCACATCACAGAGAAAATGTATTTTACTTCCAACTTGGATTGCCTGTGCTCTCATTACATTACCTCAGCACCCCTTCAGCTTCTGTGTGAAGCGGAGGTATATTAAGCTCTGAATGGAGCTCATTCTTCTGTCCTATAAGCTAAAGACAGACATTTCTGGAGTGATGAGAACTGCTTGAGCTGGATGGAGAAGATACTTGAAAATGCCTTGTGGGGTTCCAGCCGTACAAGCCTAAGCATAATAGCACTGAATTGGGGGTGTGGCACACCAGAAATTTATAACTGCTAGTGGACAAAGCTTTTATTGCCTTTAGAAGCACCAAGATGAAAGGGAAAAACAACTTTACATTGGGGGGGTGAGAGGGTGGGGAGGGGAGGGGCGGGGGGTAGGTGAATGCACACAATAGGTTTTTTATATATTACCCGGACGACCTTCTATGGCTATGGGACTTTTCTTATTCACTGAGCTAAGAGGATAATTTTGTGGTGTGTCAGCAGACCAACTGAAGGACTTAACTGCAGCGAAGAGGCTGGTTGGTTCATGCACACCTTGACAAATGGCTAATTGCAGCTGCGGGCTGTTTTGAAATTCTGAGCGTTCATATATCAGCAAAAGAAATCACAAGTGAAATCTGGTAGAAAAAAGAAAAGAGAAGCACGGCACAGAGGTGGGGAGAGAAGGAGGGTTCATTACACACAGCAGCAGAATAACTATAAAAGGATGTGAAAGAAGAGAAACAATGTGACTGGTGCCGCTCATGAGCAGTGTCTAGAGGCATTTGACATAGGAAGCAAAAATACAACAGAAAAATTGAAGTGAATGGTTTACACAGTTCCTAAAACTACAGACTTTGGTTTCAAGTCGGTAATTCCAAGAAAACGGGGGTTATGAAAAATAAAAGAAAAAGAAATAAAAAGGAAAATATAAAAAAGAATGAAAAAAAAGAGAAAAAAGAAAGAAAAGAAAAAAAAAAAAAAAGGAAAAGAAAAAAGAAAGGAAAAGCTAACAAAAAAAACCCAAAACCCACACCAACAAAAACCTACATACCAAACCAACCAGCCTCCTTCCCAGGAGCACCATCTCTCTTTCCCTTTTCCAAAACATGAAACTCTAGAATAATAAAAAAAAAACACCACCAAACCTACTCAGTTACATGAAGGCAGGGACAGAGGAAGAAGCTTTGAACATGGTGAAAATGAGGGATAAGACAGTTGCATAGAAAGCAAAAGACTGCTGCACCAGCAGAGTAAAAAAAGGTAACTAAGTGTAAGAAACTTGACTATTCACAGAAACCTAATTGCTACCTTGGTTCATGAAGGACAGCCTCTGGTCAGGCATAAGCTACCAAAGGGAAGTGTTGAACTGCCTTTCCTCAGACTGGGCCCTCGATGTACACCTCCAGAAAGGTCTTTCACATCAGCACATAATTGCTCCTCATTCTGTAATGGCTGAAGGTGCACTGCATAGTTCCTTTGGGGACTGATACATTGCAAGAGATGGTTGTGAAAGAACGCTGCCCAAAGTACTTCAAATTAGTCTCAAAAAATCTACTTGATACACCCCACTTTTCAAAATACTGGCTTTTCACGCAGCATTTTTCTGTCTAACTCCTCTGAAGAAATAAATTCAATTTAAAAGGGGAAAAAAGGTACAATTTTCTATAACTGTTAAAGGCAAATCAATACTTTGTAAGTATGGTATGCACTGAGATAATTAATTTCCCACAATATGCTGAAATCTCAGCAGTGAAATCAGTATAGAACCAAATTAATGACTAAATATTCTACGCACTAAGAGAAGAAAACACTTTCATTCTTGTTAAATAGATTAAATGGGAAATGGTTTCTATGGCTGTCAAACTGCAACCAGTCTGAACACCTTGAATTCCGAACCCTATGGATAGTACCATAATTGTCTTTTCTTAAGGGTTTGTTAGAAGCTTCATATACTATCAAAAACCTTTTTGAAGAGAAAGGCAACCTTTAAAGGTCTCATTCATTTGGACCGTGCCTCATTTCCATTATTCCCATGGCTCATGTAGATTTTATCCCTCTTGTTCTTTGCAAGGTCATAGTCTTCTGTCACTTCACTCATTACATCCCGGGCTTCAAGATCAGCAAACACAGACTTAAACTCACTTCACCCTCACACTAAATAAATAATAATAAATATATATATATAAAAAAAATCCTTTAGAAAAGGCAATTTTGACATTGGCTGCCTGCAGTTTGACTCCCTACCGCTTCACACTGAGATCAAGAATAATACTTCACTTTATAATGCTCACCTCGAGATTGCGTCAGTAATGAAACACTCCAAGCAGGGATCAGTTAGAACAGCAAATGGCTTTAACATTTCCAGGGAGCAAAGGAACTGAAACACACCACACTCCACATTTTCAGAACAAAGAGGGGACTAAAAGACACAGAAATAAATAAAATAAATATATATTAAAAAAAAAGTAAAAAAACCCCAACAAAAATAATTTCTTTGTGGTGGAATGTCTTGAAAGAGTGAATGTGTATGGCTGAAGTAGCTGCTGTGCTGTGTAAAAGGCACTGTGGTTTTGTTAACCACAGCTCAAAATCAACAGTAAGTGCAAGATAAATTCTCACCAGACTATTTTCTGTAAGCATTTCAACCTATTTCCACTTTTTCATAAAAGCAAATACATGACCAAAAAGACCTCCTGAAGGAAACCATTGCACTGCAATGTTTTTTTCAAGATGAGTTGTAAATTTATTCCCAAATCTCTACCACCATACACAGACACACATAGGAAGTTCAAAAATATAGAGCGCAAATGCAAAGCAGAAGCAATAAAATAAAATCCAGTCATAAAATCTGCCCCCCTCTGAGTGGGATTTCACAGAATCTCAACTGAAAGAAAGTAGGCAATAAAAGCAGATGTGTGGGTGTTCACAAGAATGTATAGAGGCATATCTCACTGCATGATATACAAGTTATTTCACTGGAAATTTCACATCGTCTGACATGTTATCCCTACAGACCAAGAACCTGATCTGATTCTGATCGTTTCTGACAAGGTATTTCTATACAGCAATGCACCACTAGACAGCAGGGGAGAAATTGTTACCTGCGCCTCTTCTAAGGGCAGATACTCTGTACTGGACAGAGGACTTCTCCCCTTGGTTGAATCAAGGCAGACACAGTAATTTCATTCTCAGGTTTTCAAAATTTGTAAGTGCAATTTTATCCTGAAGGATGACAAGCTGAAGATAGTTCCTCCTGTCTTTACATCTCCTCCACATGACTTCAGTATTTAGTCTAAAGCTAGAGAGGCAGCTGATAGTTAGCTGGTTAGAAAGCACGAAGCCTGTGTAGCTCTTGGAAGAACAGCCAGCTACAAATACTTTTATTTGTATGCATGACATTTAATCTGAGTCATTGAGACAAATGAAATGCAAAAATTTCACATCTACAATTACCTACCTTACATTCGCTTTTCAGAGCACAAGTATGTCCCTAAAAAAAAAAGGCTTAGAACCATGCTTTCCGATGCAGTGAATTATTAACTAAGCTAAAATGGGGCTGTATGATCGTTTGGATGCATGAAACAGTTGTTCAATGGGATGAGACCTAAGAAGATCATAAAAGGCTGCTGGTGATGCCAGCTAATGAAGCCACTTTTTCAGCTCAAGGGCTTTGGTTCTGTCAGTCTTGCACCGAGTCCTCGGAGGATGTATCGGTTTAGACTTTAAATCTTCCTTGTGTATTTTAAGCCTACTTAAGGAGAAAACTATAGTATTCAGGTTATTTTATGTAACAGTAGCACTAAGAAATAAAACCAACAACCCATTATCTAGAGACATTGTATGAAGTAATTTGGAGTGATCACTGCAAACTGAAAAAAACCCTATTTTTTTGGTTTTGGTATTTGCAAACTTGAGCTAACACAAGTACCACTATATATTGTCAGCCACTCAGACTTACCAGTATTCTTAAAAGGCATGTAAATATTTTAGATTATAGCATAATGATGCAATATAGATATATTTTCTCTCTTCTATATATCTCTGTTTTGTAGTTACTAAGACTGAATCTATACTAGCAGAAGCGAAGGTTTTCCATTAAAGAAATAAATTTGGAAAATCTAATAAAAATACCTTCAGAAAGCCTACAAGGATTTCAGTTCAAGACTTTATTCTTACACTATTAAATGATTTAATGTCCACTCTGTGTATGAAGCAATGTTATTTATTGCATACCTTCTTCCAGAAGAACACTTGAATATTTGCAGAGAAATACAAATGCATCATAAATTTTCCTGTAACTAAAATAAAAAATGAAAAAACAACTGCTTTGTATTAAAAAATTACACAGTGCCAAACAATGAATTTGAAAAAAAAGCATAAAAATTGCTTAAACTGAATCTGGACTGGTACACTTCAGTTGTATTTTGTCCCGTGTCAACCATCTTAGATTATCTGGAAGTGAAAAGCTGCACTATTTTCTGCTGATCTTATGTTTCTGTTCCCATGGTTGTACACAGATCCCAGACGTTTCACTGTCTATTGTAGACAGTGTGCCAGGCTCCCATCCCACTGGTTTGGGGGAGGTTATTGGAAAATGTAATATTTATCTAACACTTGTCTGCTGACGTAGCAGCGTGAAACAGCTCCCACCTGCATCAGACTCGGATCACTGAAGGGGCAGAGCCACGTGCCCAGGAGGGTGTCAGCCAAGAGCAGGACTGCCATCGGCTGCCGTGAGATCAAAGCCCCAAACGGAGGGCATGCATAATTGAGCAAGAGCAGCTCATTTATTGATTTTTTTTTCTTTTAGTCTGGTTTCAAAACTCCTTGCTTTCTCCTCATTAGGTGGCAAGTGCTCAGATGGCTCAATGACACCTTCTGTACACAAACAGTGCTTCTGTGTATATGAAAGGAACAAAACCGGCATTATGAGCAACAAAACTTTGTTCAAGGAATTTAGTAGAATTTCTTCAAAGGCACCTTGAGAGTTTGGTTTCCAGACCAGAAGTGAACTTCAACATAATAAAAGCTATCAATTCATAAGCTAGGGCACTGCTGAAGCACACCAGCTACACGTCAGAGTAAAAAATCAGCTTTCTACAACTTAGATGTGGTATAATTCAAGAGGTAGGAATAAGAGAAGTAGAAACAGTAGAGAAAGCTCAGAATAGTACAAAACAACAATTACAACCAAAAAAAAAAAAAAAAGTAATGGAAATGTCTTAAATAACAGAACTGTGTATTACTGTATCAAAATCTAAAGTATCATGTGCCACCTTGCAAGGGTGAGGAAACCTTCACACAGAACCCCTGCCCATTATGAAATAATAATGTCATACTAATGTGTGACACCAGAAAAGAAGTCAGGATAGACACCAGCCCCAGGGAGCAGAGGTGGGATGCCAGCTACCAGGGGCGTTAGTGAAAAAGTCAGTCTTTCCAAAACCAAGAGGAATGTCTGGGTGTTACTGAAGTATTTGTATCACACCAGAAAGTCTTCTGGGGAGGTTTGGAAAGGACAAACCTGCTGTGCGAGGCGTTGGATTTGGGGGCTGAGCAGGAGCACAACGTGATCCTCAGAGAAGCTGTTTGAATTGCCTCAACTTGGAAGTGCAAAGCAGTTGGCAGGAGGGACAATTCAAGCAACAGGAGCCTGAACTGAGACTTTCCAGCATACAAATGAAAACCAGGGACTACAGCAAATGGTTCTCAAGAAAGTAGATTAAGAAAAGCCAGAGCCTTTACCCAACCTTTGTGGTCAGAGACCAATAAATTGTATAATGATACTAGGGGAATTGCGAATGCTGTGTTATTGTTGGGGAATGCATAACTGTAACTTCCTAAAAGGGCTCTGCTTGATCTTGGGGCTTATCCAGCTTAGCTAAAGGGATTATTTTACCACTCAAAACAGTCCCCATTCGTAGAGTTAACTCCTGATTTTTTAAGAAGGTCAGGTACTTGACTATGGAAGGTTATCTCTGGGGTGGGCAATTACTGGCTGGGATCACTTAACCAGCCTGCTGAGATTCCTACCTGACAGAGGTATCAGCACACAAAACCATTGTCAAACACACGCTGAAGAATAACACTCACTCACAGATGGACAAATTTAACAGTAAGGACTGGGGACCCTTGACATTATCCAACTTCTAAAACATTTAAAATGAAGATTTTTGGGACAGTTAAGGTTCTTGCTCAGTTTACTACCTTTTACTCTGATTTTCAAATTGTAAACAAGTTTCTGAAGAGCTCTCAGAATACACTGAGTCCCTGGAAGGAATCTGGTTAATAATAATAAATAAAATTTTCTAAAAACTCATGAAACTTCACCTGAGGATTTGATTGGGCTTTAATTATCCTCTTGAAACTCAATTTCACTGGCATCCCACATCAAAGATGAGCAAAACACAACATGATTCTGTGATTGAAACCTGTCTGCCATCAATCCACATAACTACCTTATACTTCACATGGTCCTGCTCATCTTGTCAAGAAAAGAAAAATCTCATAATCAGTTTTAGCACCCCGGAGCCCTTCCAATTCTCAAAGTAATATTCCAAACAGCTCAAGTAAAACACAGTAATACACAACTCGGCAGCCAACCTGTTGTAATACTATGAAAAAGCAAAAGTTCAGATGACAGAGGCCATGAATTTATAAAATCCTTTTAGGTCCATCCATACCACAATATGGTACTCAAATGATCAGTTCTCCCACATGTTTATAATGTTTGGTGTTTGGTTTTGTTTGGTTTTGTTTGTTTTTTTTTCCCTGGAAGAACTGGGAAGCAACAAAAGGACAGAGTGTTACCTAGCACTGTAAATCTGTACATTAAAAAAATATATCATGTACTTCTTTAGTCTAGGCAGCATGCTACAGAATGGGCTATAAAGAAAAAAAAATGGCTCTCATCCTGCTTTACTTGTGTGTGTACACATACATGAGCACAAAGGTGTCCTTGAAGTAGAGAGACACCTGATTTCCTACTATCCAATCCCTAGAACAGCATCAAAAAAGGAATCTGTAGCCTATAATTATGCTATGCAGGCAATATATTTCCATAGTTATGGGGAAAATCTGGGTAATAAAAGCTTATTTATAATTATTCTTAATACTCAATAATAGTTCAGAATTATCAATATAACTTTATTATATTCTGTAAATTGAAATGTAATCAAATATACAAAATGAGCAAGTTGTCCACAGGTTTGGGTGCACCTTCATCTAGGAAAACCATCCAAAATACCTGCTTTCTAATTCTTCTGATACTTCTTAAATCAGCCTGTACTGCATGCGTTTTAATTGATCTGCAGAAACATTACTAAAATAGTAGTAGTAAAGGCACCTGTTGAAATGTATGGGACAGAGAAAAAGGTTGAGTTCAAAGTGCTAAAGAACTGTTAATTTTGTGTATAAATACATTCATACCAAAATTAGGGTGCTAGGACAGGGCACTGCTTACTCCTGATGATGTTCACGAACCATATCTTAGAAAAGAAGGCAGGAGTACAAAAGAGGAAGAAATGAAACTCAGTAGGAGGGACAAGAGGCAGTGCTGTTTTAACACATGAATTTCCTTATCGGGAATCCAGCAGTTGGAGCCTGAGGAAGGGATTAGGAATTCACTATTCTAGATCAATATTTCAGTATAACAGTGAGCTGTATCATCTGGCTAAAGAATGCCCCATTTAGGTAAAGTTTAAACATCTATTGCAAACATTAATTTCTGCACATATCTTTTAAAGCTCCTTCAAACTTCCATCTAAAAGGAAGTTTAGCACCAAATATTTTCAACATTTTTCTAGAAAATTAAACCTGCAGCTCTCAGACAGAGGGAGATAAGGGCTTGGGAGTTGGGTTTTTGTGGAGGGTATTTTGGTTTATTTTTTTTTTTTTTTTTTAAAGACCATAAAGTGGTGCCAAACTCTGGCCCAGATGATGAATACTCTGGCCTTCACGTCACACTTGGGTTTCTCTGTAGCTCAACCCTGCCAGCTCTTTGCGTGCTGAGTCTGCTGCAGACAGAAATGGATTTGCCAAGTCCGTTTCTCTCGGCAGTAGGTTGTGCAAGCTTTACACATGAAGGAGTCGCCAAAGGGAACTTGCTGAAGTGGTAGTTGATGTCCTTCCCAAGGCCTTTTCACGTGTAGAGCCACTTCTGCTGTGCATTGGAGTGCACTAACAGATGAAGTTGCACATCAGAGTGTAAATATGCAAGCCGCAGAGTGGGGTGAAAATAGTGCAAAAGGCGATTGGATGCTTAATGTTCTACAATTATAAAACTTCTGCAGTCAAGGAGGTAAATTCAAGAGACAGAAGGAAAGGAAGAAAGGGCAAAAGTAAGACAAGAAAAAGTCCAAAAAAAAGGAGAGAAAGGAGAAAAAAAATTGTAGAATTCCACTTCTTCAGGACATACAGTTAATAAGATGTAAAAACATTCCCAAAGATTAAGTTGCCCATCTGCCAAGCATCCTAGTCTTCTAGAAATCTGCATTTCATTCCTATTAAGACAAAGTAAATCTGACTTAAAGAATGCACAAAGTCTGAAAAAGGAGGCTAAGGAGACAGTGGGGAAACAAAAGCAGAAAATTTCTGTGGTCCTCATAGGGGAGCCACAGCATTTTCCTATTGAGTAACATTGAAAGGACAGGTCATCTTTATAGAAATAATTCAGCATGTGATTAGTGCTTAATTTAGGTGCCATTTCAATGCCATTTGGTAAATAATTACACTTACCTTTGTTAGCAGTGCCAAACTGTAGATTAAACCCTGAATCAAGTTTCTTGCCAAAGAATGAAATTGAATCACGTGCTCTAAAACTCCCACCACTAACTTTTCTCTTAGTAACATCAAAGACGAGGACTCAGTTCAAATACCCAGAAGGCAATGCTTCAACTTACTTTTATAGTTCAAATTAAAAGCAGGCTTCTACCTTTACAACACAATGCTAAATTTAAGTTTAGCACAATAAAACAAGAATGACACTAATACTGCAGAGGCATGCTATCTCTCCAAACAATTACTGTTTATATGTAAAATTAATTGTCTGAACTTTTAAAATGAAAAGTCTTTTGCAGTATTTCACAGCTGAGCTACTAAATGAATCTTACCAAGTCTTGCAGGTATGTCATTTAGTGACAACATAATTGTATTTTTAAATGTGTGTGCAAAAGGCTCCTTGTCCAGTTTATACTGAGGCTTTAACCACATAATCGTATCAGCTGGTAAGGCAAACCTGTCCTGACTGGAGACAAGATCTCATTAGGTTACGTTGCATTATAACAAATTCATAACGGTTCCTGATGAAACTCTTGCCATCCAGCAAAATAAGGTGATTAAGTAAACAGCACTGCAGCATGACACTATGTGGTAAAATGCCATGGGGAAGGGTTTAATTGCAGAAACTCACTTTAAACGCTGAACTCCAAGCAAGCTGATCTGAATCGAACTGATAGGAGAAGAAATAGTGCACGCTTTATTATTTCTAGTCTGTACATCTAATTACTTGTGGACGGAAACTAATGAAGTTTAAAATCTGAACAGCAAAGCAGGAAACATGATGATGTGCATATGTACACATGCGTGCAGCTTTTTGAAGCCATATAAAATTCACATCCTAAGGTGGCATACGGGGTGCATACGTTAGGTCATATATGTGTATCTTCACAGTTGTTACCACTCAGGTCTCCTGTTTGCATAAGCAAATGTTGAAAGTCTGACCTGATGAAATATGCTACCAAATATACAGGTCTACCCAAATAAATACCAGGTGAGCCCTGCTCATCAGGCACCATGTTTTGATGTAGGAAGTTCACATCACCTTCAGGTACATACTGGCTCAATGGAAGTAAAACTCTTTGCATCTTGGTAGAGAACAGAGAAGTTGCCTTCCCATCCTGTTCTCCACCCAGAGCAGGTTGATGCAGCCATACTGAAGCTTCATTGTGAAGTTTTCCTAAGAGCCTAAATAACTTGGTCCCATCTTCCAAAGTGATACAGATGCCAACGTATCGCTGGAAGCCAACAGGACCTCAGATCCTTTTGAGCTCTAGTCACTTTGTACTTTGAAAGATTTGAACATTTTTGCTCTCAGAAAAGATGATTCTTCTCAAGTCATTTGATGACTTGAAAGCTTGAGAGTTCATTGAGCTCCCCAGCAAACTTCCTCTTAGCAAGAAAAAACATCAGAGTGCCTGCGATTTTATTAAACTTTGCAGAACATGGTTCACAAACGGTGGCTCAGCTACCATAGGTGCTGCACACAAGCAGCCACGCGCTGATACTGTTTTCCCTGAAACGTAGAGCTAAACTTCCAGACAGACCTGGCCCTTGGTGCATGCAAATACCAGGCGGCAGTAAAGGAAACTGCTTTTTGTTCAATGCAATAACACACCTTGAGAAGGTTGTGTTAAAAATAAACAAAAGACTGCAGTCCTGAGGAGCACTGTGGTTTTGGAGGCTGAGTTATCCTCTTAACTTTGGATAATGACAAGTCAGAAAATCTCCCTCACCTGCCTGCCCTGCTGGTCAGCCCACTTCAGCATCCCTGACTGGGGTGAGCCAGAGGGTGTTCAACAATTGGCTTTAGTAAGCGTCTGAAAGGAGTTATAGCAGGGTCCTCATGAGACACATGGAGTGACCACCTATGACCACCTACCAGAACACCCAGGCAGGGCCCAGTGAGATAAATCTGCACTGCCCAGGCTCCTCTGCCTGCTCTTCCAGTGCAGACAGCAAGTGCCACGGACATCGCAGAGTTATCGCAGGGAAGCAGGGTCTGGGTTGCCTAGGCTCTGTTTATTTTTAAACGCAGCCTGGGAGAATAAAACATGCTGTAAGCTAAACAATTAGCCTTCCAAGACAAATGGTATGGGTCAGGCAGATATTACAGTGTAGCTTCTGATCTGCCAATGAAGTGGGCTACAGCTGCAAGTCATTACACTGAAGTGAAAATAGATTAACTGAATACATAAACTGCCTGATCCTTCTGTAAAACTGAGCAGAGGATTTGTGAGCTCTGTAATCGTGGTATTCAGGTCTTTCCTTAGGCTCAGCAGAGAAGTCTGAATCTGTTCCGGGCATGTCACACAGCTATTTTCAGCAGAGTCCTCCAGTATTGGAGATTTTAGAAAAGGTCTTTGCAACAATATTCAGCTATATGAGATATTAACTATCATGGAGTTTTAGGCAAATGCCAATACATATTGCCATTCCCCTTAGAGGGAAATATTTATAATGCAGTATATAAAGCATTACATACTATGTGAAGATTATACTACTGTGTCATCACTGTTCTCTGTGATTTTCACCATTCATTTCTATTTTGAAATGTTTGTCTCTATAAATTGAAACGATCCATATTATTGAAAAAATACAAGTTTTAGGCCATCACTACTTTGATGCTAATAACAGAGATATCTCCATATAGAATGTTATATGAAGGTACATGTTTGTGCATGTGTGTATACAGATAAACCCAAGTATGAAGATGCACATTTAAAAAGTCACCAAAATAATGCTCTTGTTCTAGAAATTAGCATGAAATTTTGCAAATATTTCACTAAATATAACCAATCCATCTAGAAATACATATAAAAAACCAAAAAGCCAACATCACAAAGCCCTTCAGATGCTACAGGTGCTTGAGGAACCTGTGACTGGCAGCTTAACCTCTGGAACCCAAAGCAGGTCTTCAGTTCCTCCTGCAGGGAGGGCAGCAAAGACTGTGGGAGGTTCCCCATAATATGGCATAATTAAAATTGGATGAAGTTCTAAGATACATATTTTTTTAGCTATAGATACTGTCTACTGAAGCAAAGAATAGTATTTAAGTAGTATTTTTTGAAGAGACCTACCTCATCAAAATGGTTACCTATCCAGCCAGGTCTCGCTACTATCAAGTGGGGTTCTGTTATACATAACTAACCTAAAATCTTGGAAAAAATCTGGTTAAACACACAATACTTAAGCCATGTTAAGCATGTCTGATCTTTAATAGAAACTCTCTTAATAGTCAAAAATGCTCTCTCATAGACCTCAGAGAGGATGCAAAACTGTCGATACAAAAAGAATTATTTTCCAATATAACCTATTTCCTTGAAACACAATTTTATGAAGAACAGTATTAACTCTTATGAAATTACAATCTATCCTGTTACTGTTAGTATTCATGAATATGCCATTAATGAATTCGTATAATATTCAAATTATATTGTAGATATGGTACTTAGAGACATGGTTTAGTGGTGGACTTCACAGTGTTAGGTTTATGTTTGGACCTGATGTTCTTAAATGTCTTTTCCAACCTAAATAATTCTGTGGTTCTGTGATTATTTGACAGAATCAGTGCATAAATCTGCATTTTGGTCAGATTCTGACATTTCGTTTTGATTTCAGAAACTGCATACTTGTGGTACCAAAAACTACATTTGTAAGTGACAATCTCTAGATTTCTCTTACACTGTTAGCTTTCAGTAATGTTATGCTCCAATTCCAAAAGCAGTGGATAAAAATGTGCACGAGAATTTGCAAATAGACTGAAGTTTTCTTTGAAGAAATGCAGCATAATTAAATTATCATAAGGAAGTGACAGTTTTGAAAGTATCTTTGTCAAGTTACTTGGAAAAGTGCTACTTCCAGCTCACCATCAAGAGAGGGAGCATATACTTATGTGCACAGGGGGAAAACAAGGGAATGCAAACTATTAAAATACTTCATGAAAGAACTTAGACCTCCTGCCTCTTTGCGTAAAATCTGTGCATCAGAGAACCTAGTATTAGGCCATAATCTAACATCAATAATGTTTTGGCAAGTATTTCCTAATCCCTTCAGAAATAACAAGAGCTGAGTTAAAATCTAGCTGCCACTTCACATGCTGTAGAAAGAACCTGATATTTCCCAAAGACAAAGATACCTAAACTATTGGCATGTGCCTTGACTGAGGTATAAATTACCTACTGTCTTAAATGGTTTTCCATGAGATTACAAAAGAACTCCTGTAAGCCAATTTCCTTTGCTTCTCCATCAGACCTCCAGGTTTTGTCATTTTGTTACACAGAATAACAGTTTTCTGATATAAAAAAGAATTGTAGACAAGTATATTTTAGGAATTCAGAATTCTGTTATGCCATAGGAACACTTGTCCTTTGTTTAAAAGGATACCAAAATTTTTTTTTAAAAAAAAAATATATATAAAAAAATAAAACACAGTTTCTGGTTTTATCTCCACTACCAGCCAGGTCATGGAAAGATCAAAAAAACCCACTATTATCCCTCTGTTCTCAGTTAATAATTGTGCTTTTGACAGAGTTACGCTGAAGATCAGTTCTGAAACTTGCAATAAATTATTCTGTATGTACTTGATATGCAGGCAGCATGAATGGCAGCTGTAGGTATTCTCCTAGGTTGGTTTTCATCACTGAGAAAAATTATTTTTTTTACCAAACTACATCCTTTGTTTTCTTCTTCTGTTTTTTATCATAACTCATGAAATATTTCCTTTTCTCCTTTTTCCATGATTTTGCTGGTACACTCCAAGAGTACAGTTTGCTATTAAAAAGAACCCATTTGATTTTTTTCCACCTAATGACTCAGACTACCTCACCCAAACCATTTTCAGTGAGGATTTTCCACTCTTCTGAAATTCCTCCCTTCGAACAGGACTACAGCACATAGTCACAAGAGTTATTTGATCAACCACAGTCATAAGGGTTACTCAATCTTCCAATGGATGTTGACGTAAATACATTTGATTTGCTTTGTTCTGGAAAATTTGTCAGATGCAACAGCAAGATGATGGATTCCATGTATCCCATAGCCTCCTGTAAGACTTAACCAAAGCCCTAACCAAAATCCCTACACAGTACACAGACTCTCCAGTTTGATGTACAGGTCCACAACTGAAGCACCCTAGTAAAAAAAGTAATTCTTTACAATTGCCTGTGGACAGTTCAGATGAATGAAAGGTTTCATTTTCATTTATTTATCGTTCATTCAGGGAGCTGGGAAGAAAAAAACCAAACCCTCAACTATCTTCATTGCAAAATTTTTATTACTTAATTGAATTTATTTACTCATTCTCTGTACTTTCTGAGAAAACAAAAAAATCCATCAAAACCAAATTAAAAACCTGGCCCTACTGAGCAGCTTCACATCTGCAAGCATAAGTCTCTCTCAGATCTGCTCACTTTGGCAAGGAACCTTAATGAAGCCCGAAGTGTGAGGGGGAAAGTCAACAGAACTCCAGAGACAATCCAGTCCTGTACAAAATACTAAAAAGGTTTTCAAAATCTTTTGGGGCGCACCTAAACCAAATTTTTTGGGGGATTATGAATAACATGGGATTTTTTTTCCCTTTACGTGAAGGACAGGAAAAGCTCTGATTCCTAAAGCCTAACTAAAACTGTAAATAAAACACACAGCGAAAGCACTACTTTATAGTACAGCAAAACTACGGGCAGGAAGCATGGACAGAGACATGAAAATTAATACAATGGTAAAGAAACCCACTCTTTGGCTAAAATGCATCCTGTTCTTTTCTAAGAGTCTGATGCCACAAGTTCTTCTGCATCATGAAGGACTTGCATGTCAAACCAAAATGAAAAACATATATTCTGTGAAACTGGTGCACATTTCTGCTTGGAAACTCACAGTCTGACCTGAAAATAGCACTTTTGCATTCAGATGTGTTTCAGCCTGCTTTCATATTTTTTAAAGTATTTTTTAGTTGTTGACATGAACAATGTACAAGTACATCTACAGATATGTACCAGAAATGGCAAAGTATTAAAAAAATACATATTTTTTTTTTTTTAGTGTTTAGTAAGCCTGCAGTAACTATAGTAAATAAAATCTTATTACTTGTGAAATATAAGGTCAACAGCTCTACTCTTAAACAGTTGCTCTCTGTTTTCAGGGCAGTTTAAAAAAACTAAACATGTCAGTTCCTGAAATACAAATGGCCACCAAGAGACTAGGTCCACAAAAAATATGCAGAGTTTCCACATATGGCTGATTTTGGTTTTAAACATTCCTTCTAATGGCAATAAAAAGAAATGAAATAACCCAGTGGAGTGCATCTATCTGATGCAGCCTCTGGTAGCTGCCCCAGGCAGGGGGAGAGGAGCACACTTTGGATACTGTCAATTAAAGCATTGTGGGTCATTAAGCTTTGCTGTCAAAGCCAGAGTTCTTCTCAGTTGGCTTCTGCTGTATACAGGTTGTTGGAGATACTTTAAACCAAACCAGCTGAGTTCACCTTGATTCTGTTTCAGAACTTGTGAATGCATCGATTAATTATCATCTCTACTACACAATTAGAGAAGCAACTTTCCCACAGATATATATCAACCCTTTTATGCACACATGCCTTTTATGTTCAAAAAGTCAAGTTGCCAAAACACCTTCCACCACTGCTGATAGCAATTACGTTAACAGTTTTATTTGCTGCTTCATCCAGCCTAACCTCTGAGGCCAACTATTTCATTCTTTTTGCATAAAACATTTGCTAAAACATTTTGCAAAATCTCTTGGTACTGTCATTAAAAAAAAAAAAATTAATGATAATTTATACAATTATTACTACTCAGAAGTCAATTCTTCAATAACAAGATGCTTCCTTGTAACAAGAACAGTTTATTCATCTGACCCAAAGTTCACTGGAAGTCCCAGCTTTCAATAACCGACCCTCAGTAGACCACAAAACAGTTCAGAATGAATTTCCTAGCACGCACAGGACACGCTGATACACTGCCAAGAGACTTGAGGCTACAGCAGTTGTGTTCAAGATGTGGAGTCATGAGACAAAAGTCTCAACTCGTACTGTTGGAGAGGGAACTGTTTGCAAGGGACCCAAGGGCTAGATTAATTCTTACAATGCACATATGGGCTCTGCTGTCATGCTGGCTCCCTAGAATAAACAAGGCTCGGGCAATTTCCTCCTATCTAGCTACCTCTCCACCCTTTTCTGTGGAAATTGCCTCCTAACACATTTGGATGTCATTAGGCAGCTTCAATCAGACCTGGAAGAGGGGTGGAAAATGGTAGGGAACTGATTTCCCTTCACTTTGGGAATTCAACAGATGGGGAGAGGGGAGGTCCCTGAATTCACACCCACAAAAAAGCAGGATGATCCTGCCGTTGCTGGCCGTGCCAGGCAGATCCTGTAGATGCCAGACAGCTGTTCAGATGGCTCCTGGCTCTGAGCTAGTGTCAGAATGCTAAAGGGGTTCAGGAACCAACAACAGACATTTTGAGAAAACTCAGGATTTTTCCCCTGCTATCCACAGGTCTATCTTTTTCAATAGTTATGATTAAGGATGCTTTCTGAAGTTTGAGGTTATGGATCATACTTAGCACAAGCAACCACTTCATCTACCCATGCCCACCTCCATTCATCACAGTCATTCAGAAGGGAGCTGTATGCCCTCCTTAATGTGACATGCCAATTCATTTCATTATTTCATTAGCTTACTTTAAATGTTTTCCCCATCCAAAACAAAGCAGTTTGTTACATGAAAAAACACCTTGTTTCTCACAACACATCCTACCTGCAATATCCAGACAAGGGTTTGGGTTTTTTTTTTTGCTAACTAGTTTAACAACATGAGGAGTGGTGAATAATTAAAATTGCAAAAACATTTTTCATAAAAATCTTTCTAAAGATGGTGTGTTAAGTGTTTTGTTGCCGTTATTCTAAGTTGGAAAAAAAGACTTAATTCTGATTTGGCATCTATGGCTTGGGGTTGGATTCCAAGTTTTATAGTTAAATAACTCTCTGTTCCATTGCACATGTGTGCATCTGTGAAAAAGAGCATTTGTATATCTGAAGAGATATTAATAACAGATAACAGATTAACTTTCACACTAAAAGGCAAAAGACAGATTAAATATTTGAAAACATGATGAGTCATGAATAAAATTATTAAAAGGGCATTCTGACAGTATTCTAATATATTCTTTACAACATTAAAGCATGAATTTTGGCTGTAAAAAAATACAAACTCCAAGTCTCTACATATTGTACACATTTGTCAATGGAAACTTCAGCCTTTGCCAGTAGGCACAGAATCAGTTCAGTTTTGCAGTTGAGAACACAAAGTTCTTTAATAAGCTTCTAGCTGTATTTGAATGGTACGGATGCAGTCATAATAAACAGCAAATCTGTGCAATGACATAATACATTGTTAGCTATTACCTCCAGACAGAAGATGCTGAAGAATCATTCCAATTTTTCTCTTTTTACCACCTAATGCTGTGGTGCAAGCTTATTTAAAATAAAATAAAAAAAATTAAAGAAAAAATTGCAATCTCAGCACCGTACTTAAAAATTTTTGGAAAGGAAATCTCAACTCTCTGCATGTTGCATGTAGCACTGTGTAGGTGTTTTTAAACATGGTATGAAGAGACATTAGAACCAGGAAAATACATGCTTTACTTGGTGTGCCCATATTCCCATGTAAGAGCAATTAAAAAAAAAAAAACAAAATCCAACCCAAACCAAACACAACCCCCCCCACCTTAAATAATTCCGAGTATTTTGGGAAAAAAAAAAACTAAACAAACCCAAAAAACACTACCCACAGCATTCAAACCGCAGCAAACCAATGCTTCACATTCCACAGGCTTCCCAACAACTTCACTGCCATTATCTTGGTTTGTATAATTACTGTTATTTTAGTAAACACTTCACATTCCAACTACTTAATACATTATTCACTGCAACTGGCCCCATTCTGCTCTTGTTAACTCAGTATCAATACTCAGTAACTATTTGGGATAGAAATTATACTCAAAGAATATTTTTGTATTATTCTATATACATAAATTTCTCTATCTGTCCTTCTCTCTACAATATTTTGACATAGAAAACTGTGTGCCAGTCTGGGGGCACTTCCTATATTCATATGCACAACATTCTCAGAATTTAGATGACCAGAGCAAGTGAGATCTGTAGTTCCAGGTCCTCATGATCCCTAATTTGGGATTGTATTTCAAGTATGGTGAAATGCATAATAACTTGGGTTTAGAAAATGACAGAAGCTTCATCTTTCTAGTAGATTTAAGACACGTTTATTTCCCTTGATCTGAATCGTTTCACAAGTATCAGACCTGTACGCTCCATGGAAACCAAAGCATCACATCTTCCTTTGCAAAGCTTATAGGGCATTCTTTGGATCAATACCTCAACGCATTAGACTGCTTTCCAGCGCCAGCTTTTATCCTTCAACATGTTTCTTTTCAATATTCTCCCCTTATAGTTTACTTCATTTTTTTAACCAAACTGACATTCTTAGTCAGTGTTTGCCTCCAATCTATTTTCTGCCCTGGTTGCACACATATCAGGATTGGGTAGTTTTGAAGAGAAAGTCTCTTTCCATGGTTTTGTGAATGCAAATGTAGGATTATTTTAATTCTTCCATTTTCTGTCTGCCACCTCCAGCTGTTCACACCGAATTGCAGCAGTGAACGCTATTTGATCTTAGCTTTTTATTTTTCTCTCCTTCTCCACTTAAAAATCCAGTTTCTGTTTCTCTGGCATATCTGTAGTGTTTCAAGCTTTGTGGAAGTGAAAGCGTGAAATGAAGGGGGGGGTGGTGAGCACTCCCAAATGTCTACCTAGCACAAACTGAGAGCAAATATAAACTCTTCACTTAGAAAACTTATATCGACCTACCAGTACCTAAAGGGTCCTACAGGAAAGCTGGAGAGGGACTTCTGACAAGAGCCTGTAGCAACAGGACAAAAGTTGATGGCTTTAAGTGGAAAGAGGGTGGGTTCAGATTAGATGTTAGGAATAAATTGTTTACTGTGAGGGTGGTGGGGCCCTGGCACAGGTTGCCCAGAGCAGCTGTGGCTGCCCCATCCCTGGCAGTTCAGGGCCAGGCTGGTGGGGCTGGGAGCACNNNCCTGGGCTGGTGGGGGGTGTCCCTGCCTGTGGCAGGGGGTTGGAACTAGGTGATCTTTAAGGTCCCTTCCAACCCAAACCATCTTATGATTCTATGAAAATCCTTGCATAAATTCTATGAAAACCCACACATAGATCTAACTCTGCATCTGTGGAAAAATATTGAATCTTGGTTTAGAAAGGATGATTTTCAATAGAACCAGACATTTTGGATATTTTGCACATGCTAGCAAATGCTTTAGGAGAAATATGGAAAGGCATGTGACAGGAGTGTTTTGGGGGGAAAGAGTGATTGTGAAGTGGAGAACTTCACACCTTTCCCTAGCTCTGCTGGGGCTTCTAGCCCAACAGGGGACCAAGTAACTTCCTCCAGATCAGACCACAACACTTACCACTTATACATACGTTCAAAAAATATTTATCTTCTTTAATGATAGCTCCCATAATGTTAACTTTTTAAAATATAAAATACCAAACACTGAGATATACTTATGTATTTCAATATTCTCTTCCGTCACACATGGAGATAAAATTGAGTGAGTATAAATATCTTAAATTGGCAATACTGTTTCAGGAAACTGTTTTGATTTTACAGAGGTTTATTAGGTAGGATTTTTTTAGGGGGTGGTGTTGATTTATTTTTTTAAAAAAATAATAAAAAGACAAAAAAAAAAACAAAACACCCCACCACCCCAAAAAAAACAACCCTGCCTTTTCCAATAGAAAAAAAAGTAGCTTTTTTTTGTGGAAAAAAAAATATTTCACTGGGACAAACCAGTTACATTTCCTGACTTTAGCTGAGTGGTTTTGGCACCTCACTCTTAGCTGAGTGTTTTCCTCCACTACTGATTGTAGGTCTTTGTCGCCGTGAATAACTCCAATAGTTGTGAGCAGCAGGAACCCGCACAACACACAACCTGCCCTGACCCTTGTCAATTCTCCCCACTGATTTGTTGTTTGGTTTTTTGTTTTCTCTGCTTGGGTAGGTTGTAAGTAAAGAAACGTAGGAGCCATCTGTTTGTGGATGTTTGATGATAATCTCCCAAATGTAAGCCTTTACAGGCCTATCTCTAGGAAGATAAATTCATTTTATTTTAATTGAAAACTTAATTTCCTAAGAAATTGATGAAATGGATCCCACTTCCTACCATGCCCTTCCAGATACAATTTCCTACTCACCAGTAGCAAACTGATTTTCCCGTGCTGTTATTAGCCCAGATATAAGTCCTATAGAAAAGTTTATCTAAGTGAATCATGGAGAAAACTAATTGGAGAGGTTTATATTGCTTACCAAATACATCATTAGCAGGAATTTACTGTCCATCACCTACCTGTTCAATATATTCCAGCTTTCTTGTAACTTCACAGTCAAACTCATGACCATACTTCAATGCTTGCTTTCCCCTTTGGTCTAGCTACTGCCTTTATTTAACAGATCCCTTCCTGGCTCTGGTAAAGGCACGGTCAGGGTAAACAGGGCATTTCAGGTCCTTTTTGGTGTCATGATCAGTATATGATAACATCTGTCTTCTCCTTCCCACCACCCAGAAGTTGGACTAGAATTCAGTAGCCTGCCAAAGACACAGTCCCTTGGGTCTTGGGCCAACCCCTATTCCAGTATGGGAAATACAGATGAGGTACAATACTGGGAATATATGGGAACTGTTTGACTGTCTTTAGCCTTCCTTATACCTGGAAGCAAACCAATGCTCCCAATAGGACAGCTAACATAAATCAAATTAGTCCTGTTACTGAACATTTAACTTTCTTAAATTTCTCCTTCATTGAACAATGTCAGTGTGATTTTTAATATGTTTTAACTTAAGAGTGAAAAAATAAGAGAAGGAAAAGTAATTCGAAACTGAAAGTTACGGCAAAAAAAGGACTGCTTCTGCTCCATTACTGACAATGGGCACTGAGCTTTTCTTATTACCAGAGAAGTAAGAAGGTCTCTGGTTTTATTCATTGAAAATTTATTGGAAATAAGCCATATAGCCAAACCATTGCTGAGTGGTGAATGTTAATAAACTGGCTAAGATAATGTCATCTCAAGCCTAATTTAAAACTTGCCATAATTACATATTTTCCTTATTTCTTTTCCCTCCATACAAATAAAAAGCCATCCAGAGTCATGTTCCAAATGTCCAGTTCAGACTCTTGAATATGCTGAGTGCCTCTCAATCTATCAGACTCCATGGTGATCATCTCTTGGTTATCCAACAGCTTTAAGGGGAGCTAGGAAAACCCCAGCTCTGACTTTCAGCAACACTATAATCTCTTCATAGAAGGTCCTGCCTGAATTAATTTTTAATTGTTAAAACAAATTACTGCAACAACCTAAGAAAAAGTGAAGTTGATTTTTCACTTTACTGTAACTAGCCATGCTAGCTTTCTAGCTGCTCTTCCCTGATTACATTGTATTGAGCCGGGCTTGTGATATGGAAAAAGATCCCATTAGAAACTGGCTTAATCCAATCATGCAAAGAGCCCACAGGCTTTAATAGGGAGGTTGGCCCAGTATCATCCATCTATCAAGAGTCCTACCTAAGTGTTGTCAGGTAATACAGGGCATTGATAGACTCTGAAAGTAGTTCAGATATAAAGCACTTCTTGATCAATAATAACTGCTATTATTTCTCTTAAGAAACAACCCACATAACAACCTTTTTTTTTACCTCTCATGTTGGAAACCTGGCCAGACACCTGACAACACATCTAGCTGTTAGGCTTTGATTAAAAGGATGGGTAAAAGCAGAAGCTACATCACTGCTTTTCTTGGTCAGCTGGTGGAGTTTCTATTGTGGCTCAGCAGTCCTCCCTTCCCAGCCTTTCACTCTCAGCTAGCTTATCCTCCCAGAGCTCTTTCAGCTGTTTCGCCTTAACATGGAAGGCTGCACAACCCTGTTTCCACTGAGCAAATGCATTCAACTGTCAACTCAGTAAATGATCAGAATTTTGGCAGTACTCATCTGTAACGTAATTGTTGACAGAGCAGCACAAAGGCTGATCTGCTGCCTATGACCCAAGAAAACCTCTGTTACGAAGCTGCTGGAGGCAGTAGCAGAGAACGAACAAACATAACACTGGGCAGTTGGGGAGGTGCACAGTGCCTCCCCTCGCTTCCTCCTCTCACTTTGCCTTCCTAGGTAAGGCCCTGTGAGAAGTACAGCAGGTCTTTTACAAGTGACTGGAGATCGCTTGGTGCTCTGGTCCAGGTGGGCCTGAACCCCCCCAGTGCTGACACTGAGCCCCTAGGCAGCCCTTGGGCCCTGCTGAGGAAGCTGAGGTCATGCTAACACAGCCCCCGTCTCTGGATTTGGAGCTGGGTTCTGAATGCCTGGCTTGGAGAATAGGCAACATCAGCAGGTCAGCTGGCAAAAGAGAGAGAAATAAGCCAGACAGGATGAGAGCCTGGCAAGTTCAATATTCTGCAAACAGCACTCCCAGTAGTGAGTGTCTGAGGCCAGGTGGGTAATTTTAGGCAATGAAGAAACAGTTCATGGTCTTACAGTATCTTTCTGATCAAAAAAAAGATTGCTTCTGTGAGCATAAAGAAATTAAAGCACCTTCCTTCCATTAGTATCAAAGCACTCAGGTGAAGAGTGTGTGTGTGGGGGGGTGTACACAACCTACCCTCCCTCCAGAAGACATTCACAGTTAAAGTAATTTCCTCCCAGCAACTCCCGCTGCAATAGCCATGATCCAGTACAAGTCACACTAAAAAGGCTACAGATGCCTGTAGTAGCAGAGGAGAGTTGAGTTAGGGACCAGCTGTACAAACTGCGGACATACGAGTCCATAAAATAGCTCTGCTGTAAAACACTTGGAGGTCCTGACAGACAGCAAAGTGAATGTGAGTCAGCAGAGCACCTTTGAGGCAATGAAGACAAACCATGTCCTGGACCTGCAGCAGGTCAAGGGATGTGATTACTGTATTCTATTCAGCACTTGTTAGGGCATGGCTGGAATATCATGTCCAGTTTTGGTCCCTCCACATTTCAAAAGAGACATTGAAAAATTGGATAGGGTCCAGTGAAGGGCCACCAGGATGATTAGAGAACTGCAGAGTTGAACAAACTGTGCTTGAGAAGAAAAGACTCAGAAGGTCTATTTTTTTTTTTTTTTTTAATTCTTCGAACACCTTAAAGAAAGTAGTTACAGAGAAAGAAGAGGTACTCTTCTCATCAGGACACGCTTTGACAGAACATGAGGAAACAGGCAGAAGTTGCTTCAGGGGAAAGTACAGCTGGGTATAAGAAAAGAATTCTTCACTGTGAGAGTACTGAGCATTGGAATAGATCACTTGAAGAAGTGGTGGAATCTGCTTGCTGGAAATAATCAAGGCTCAGTTTGGTCATGTCCTCAATAACCTAATCTAAGGTCTGCAAGAGAATGTCAGACCAGAAGTCCTTTCCAACCCAGACTTTTCTGTGGTTCTAATTCCAAACAAAAACTAAGAAAAAAAGTGCAACATTTTTTCTCTAAATGAAGGTATTTCTACAAATTAATGTTCTTCACTCAATTCATTTAGCAATAATCATTGTTAAAAATACAACTCTCACACACTCTCTCAAATCAAATTAAAAAAGAACACAACTAAATGCCATAAATGCAACTTGCCACATATAAATTAACCTGCTGGGCTGTAAAACTGTGCAGCTTGTGAGAGCTACAATTACTTTTAAAACGGTTAGGATCCAACTTGATATCAACAGCAAAGTGTTTAAACTATCACCAGTAACACAAATCATTGTTTTATCCTAATGTCTAAAGTTTAAGTGACTCTATTACTGAAAAAGGAGAATTCCATACAAATTCCCTGTAGTATTGTAAGAGAAATCAGAGGATGGAGCTGCCTGGCACGCAGCAAACTGTGGCTTGATTGCTGAGTGGTAATCCACAACCAGATTAAATGACAAGTGGTTGTCTGAGACAGAAGGACTAAGAAATGGCTAATTACAGGCTTTTGATGATTTACCTAACCAAAATCAACACGCATGAAAGGAAGAATATTGTCAAGATGGTTTACTAACAAAAATGAGACTCCAGGACCATCTTAGTAAGAGGAAGAGTAATACATTATTGCTACATTCAAATCTGGAGGGAAAAAAATATTATCCTGTGTAGAATCTTAAAAGAAACAAGATGTTGAGTTATGTTAGGTAATTACACAGTCTGATGACAATGATCCAGCCTTCTGCCAGAAACCACTAGCAAGACGGCATTAAGTCACAAAAATCAGAACAGATTAAAGTATCCCCAATTCAGTGCTTCTCCAGGGACAGTAAGGAGTTTCCGTTCTTCTAAGGTCAGGCTGGACAAGGCTCTGAGCAGTTTGAAGATGCTCCTGCTCATTGCAGAGGGGTTGGATTACTTGACCTTTAAAGGACCCTTCCAACCCTAACTATTCTATTATTCCATGGCTTTTAAATTTCCAAGTTCAGTTTTGCAATCTGAATGCTTATCATAAGGCGCACATATTATTTAAATATCATCCCTGAAAACTCAGTTTGTTGTTGCCTTATGCAGTTAGGAAAAAGAAATTCAACCAGCAAATCAATGCTCAACTGGAATCAGAACTGGGCAGAGACTTACACTCACCAGCTGCTATTACTGATGCCCTGAACTTAAAGCTCAATGTCACTCCTGTTTCTCCTCTAAAAATCAAAGCAACACAACAAGCATTTCATTCTCTGAAGTCTCTCTGATGGTAAGAAAAAAGGGCAGCAGATAGTCCTCACAGGTGTCTAGCAGGGGAGGAAAGATGCACCCAGTGTGGAGTGTGAGATAGCTTGTTGGGTCTCCCACCGGGAAACAACAGAGGAAAAGGAGAATAAAAAAACGTGCGCTAGGGGAAAGCAAGATTTGAGAGATAAAGGAGGGAATAAATTATTTTTAAAAGGAAATAAAGGACAAGAGGGAACAAGATGAAGCTTTGGCAATTAAAAAGCAGAAGACAAAAAATAATTAGGAAAAAGCCTAAATGGCCCATAGGAAGGAGAAGGCAGTTCATTTGCTCAGGTTGCTGTGTTGCTCTGCCTCCCTTGCAGAAGCCAGGGAAGGAAAGGACAGGAGAGCAAAGCACATTACTGAGAGCCCTGCAGAGGGGGAATGCTCCAGCTGGCTGATGCAGTCTGTGGGAGGAAGTGCACAGCAGCTCTGTATTTCCCCAGGTTTGATCTCTGAAAAACAGCGCTAAAGTAAATATATGCTCCTGTGGAAGTTCAGCGATGTCCCTGGAGCTCATTCATTTTCTAACCTTTTACCAGCTGCTGGCCTGAAATGGTAGGAGTTCACTTAAAGCCGGACGGGATTTCAAAGGAAAGGTCCCAAAGGTGACAAGCTGCTCATTAATTCACTGTAATGCTTTAGTGCTGGAGGAACTGTTTTAAACACACAATCTGAAACTATTTAGAGCCACCAAATAATTATATCATGAGAAGTCACCACACCACACACTTCACAGTTACTAATGTTAAAATCTAGCTATGTCATCTGCTGATAGAATTAATGAAGAAAAAGGAGGAGACTGGCATATTATTAAGAAATGCTAATCAACCTGTTTTTGAAGTGTCCCTCATTTGCATTACAAACATTATTATGAAAATTCAGCATTATGCTTCTTTGTGCAGCATTGTACTGCTCTGCTGAACATGAAAAATATTCACTTCCTTAGAGCAGGGAAAAAAAAAAGGAATGAAAAATCATGATCAAAGATAACTTCAATTACTTGTTAATTTCACCTTAATTCCACTCTTGGGATATTAAGCCTTCCTCATAAGTTCCCTTCCCTGTAACAAATTCTGATATATGCTTATAGGTCCCTAAATATATTCCCACAAGAAGTACATGAATAAATATGCATCAGTGTAATTTACATAGCCTTCACCACAAGCATGGTAGGATTGTTCATAAACTCACTACTGTTTACTGTGTGAAAAACTTATTAAACTCCCCTTTGAATACAGGAACGAAACTTATTTTTTAATTTATTAGGCATATTCTCATTGGTCTTCTATTGAACAACATCATTAGGGATGCACAGAGACACTTTTATTACCCAGTAAAAATAAAATAACAGTGCAGAAAAATCAGAAGTATATACTTTTGGTAGTGTATGAAAACTTCACACACTCATTACTGAATAAAACACTGCTTTTCCTGTTGATAAGTTGATATGAAGAAAACCTAATTTTTTCACATTGGTTTATCTATCAAGTATTTATCCAATATTTATAATGGAATATACATTCTTCCCTTCTCACAGAGTGTTGAAATATTAACTGTAAAGACTCATGGAAACAGACCAGGTTCACCGATCAACTCTATAAACAGGGAGAAAATTAAGAAATTATTGAACTTGAAAAAGCAGGCAATAAATTGGTAGATCTCAGCCACTTATTTAGCTCCATCAGCTGTATATAAAATAAATTGCTCGACAACACTTCTCTTGTGAGGAACTAGTGAGCTCTGAAGAAAAAACTCATCTTGGAAAATTCTTGTCCACCTCTGCCTAAAAACACAGACTATATAAAGTGATTTTCAGATTTTTCAGTGAGGCCAGACAAACTTGAAAAAAAAAAATATTAAAAGATATCTGACCAGCAACATAGTTCTTCTTTGGCTATGACTCTTAAACTTATTGATCAGACAAAATGACAAAACAACTAAAAGACAGCAAAGACACAAAACTGCTTATTAAAACACAAATCTTTTGCTAGGGAAAGTGAGCTCATCTCAACTTCTTAATGGAAAAAGACCTATCCCTCTTTCTTTTGTCTTTGTGTGTGTGCTTGTTTAGAAAGCAGAACCTGAGGACCAAAAGTTGCCACAGTCTTTTCAGAAATGCAAACCATCAAACGCTGGGTATCAAAATGGGGAAAAGACCCCCCTTTTACACTTCAGATAATGAGAACAAGCTCTCTCAGGAAAAAGGTGGACTAACTGAAACCATAAAATGCAGGTCTTCTGGAGACACAGCAGGAATTGTCATGGTGTGTAGGAGCCCAGCCTGCGGCAGTCTTGCACGTACTACCTTTCTTAAGCAGTTCCTGAAGCAATTTAACTCTCCAGCCAGCCCCAGACGTGGCCTTTGAAAGAGCAAGCTGGAGTGATGCAAATCGGAGCTGGGGGAATGCGCAAGGTCGCTTCATCACCCTCTCTATTTAGCAGCGTAGATGCACCCCGTGACACTTTTACTTCTCTGTTAGTCGCATATTTCCCTTCTTTCTGAAACAAGGTTGCTCTCAGGAACAGGAAAGTGAATCTGTATTGGATTCCATTTTGTCTGCTGGGGAGAGTAGAATTGTGCCTCCAGTAAGCCAAAATGTGGACGTTTCTATAGGATACTAGGGCCCACACTTTAGTGATGGGTTTCATGATTTGTTAAACACACGTTTAGTAAAATAGCATCTCACACTGGCCTTTTCACATGAGAACTTTAAGCCTATCTTCAAAATGCCTTTTGAAGATATGGATAGTGATTTGAGAATGACTGAACCATAGGGTAGTGTCCATAAGTGTATATAACTCTTCCCTCTTCTCCTCTGTTTGTCCCCAAGCTCCACCATTTTAATTTCACAAGTGGGATGGCTGACCTAATGAAAAGCCAAAATACATGGTCCTCTGCTATTACAGATGCTTTCTCTGCACACTGAGTCTTCAAAATTTTCTCCCTGCTGGAAGACCAGGCCAAGGATCATTTGGTTTCAGTGTGTTGGGAAGGGGTCTCCCTTGCAACCTCATAAAGTTATAAATTCAGCAGCGGTCTGCTTCTCTGTCGAGAGGGTTACAGACTTCCCTGACACAGAAGGTCTGCCAAAAGAAAGAGGTGCACAGGAAAGAGGGCACGTTGTGGAAGAGAGAGAGAACTAACCACGATCAGGAGTACATCCCTAAAATACATCCTCCTCTTTTGTGTTTCTGGCTGTAGATAAAAAACTAACCAAATCCCCAATGAGCAGTGCTATCATGAATAATACGGTCATTACTCTTCTTTCTACCTGAACTGCAATTTTAGATGTCCTTCAAATTTGCTTTTATTTTACTCATCTGGATGGTTGAAATGTCAAACACCTTAAGGGATAGATAAACCACTATTTACTCAATAGAAATTTAGTTTCTAAACCACATGCACTGGTCTGTCCAATCAACGTGACTTGAAACACAGCATGCTTGCACAACAAAGTTCTGTAATATGCTTTCTGGATTCATATTATTTTTTAGTTGTTTTCTCTGCTGCATAATCCTCCCAAGGATATAAAACCCCAGGTAAATCAGCATATGATTTGTAAAACAGGCTGCATTCATTTTATTCAGCAATTTCCATTCACAGTATTTAGATATGGCAGACCTTAGGGAGCTGTTTTCAGAAGCTGCTCAGTTCTGTTTTCCCTTTTCATTTTATAAACATGCATTTGTATTATTGAGGACTGCGGTTTAGGAAAGACAGGAATATAGCAGATACCTTGAACCACTCTTATTTTCCCTCTTAGGCTATCATATTTTAAGTGACAGCATTGGTTCTTCCAGTGGCACTTCATCTTTTATGGGGGTGTTTGACAATCTTCACTACTACAATATTCAGTCTTCTAGGGTTAAACAGCTGCAACAGTCATTAATTAAGTACCCTCTGTTCATACTGTTTTACTGCATAACAATCTAATAAATATCAGGAAAACAAAATCTATTAAACAGCAGAGTTATTAGAAAAAGAATAAAGAGGAAGACAAAAAAAAAAACATTTGGGTAGGTACAAAGCCACAACTTAAATAAAGCACCTGGAACCACAGTCATCATAACAAAGGAAAAATATTACATTTGTAGATGCAATTTTTTGGGAGCTGCTTTTTTTTATTTATTTTTTTGCTAATTCACCGCATTCACCTTAATTCTCTTGGCTTTCCATTCATATTAAGTTTCTCTTTTAATCAATACTTTAAACCAAGGGCTCGATCCAAAGCCATCAGGGACCAATGAAAAGTAGAATTACATTAAGTAACAAGCATTCATTGTAGATTGACTAAATGCAAAACAAAGCATAAAATATTTGAAATTACAGTGTTTTAATAATGCTTCAGTACCACTTTAATCACACAGACATTTGCTCTGGGACTCTGACTTCATATACCAAAATTCAAACAGAAGCTATCATTTTTGTCTCATTTACCCAACAGTGTAAACAGAAAAACATACATTATAGCAACTATATTAAAACTGTTCTGCAGCACTTCAAAAGACAAGTCTCAATTTAAACCTCCATTTCTTATAGTCTGGATTTCAACCAGGATACCTGGGGCTAATAATTAAGCTCCACAGAAATTACAGAAAGGGAACACTGAAAAAAAAAGTCAATAAAGAAACCTTTTAGACAAATATATCTCTGGAACAAATGGCTGCAGTATTCATTCCATTAAACTGTACCTGAAGGAGAGAAGACCTTAAGCCAGTCCTTAGCACAAATGCTGCAGTTGCTACAGAACAGCTTCCTATCAACTTGGCAGATGCAATTTCCTTGCAGGGGGGCTTTACAGTCTTTTCAACTACAAAAAAACCCAAAACAACCAAACCAAAGCTCAAGTGTAGTGCAAGTCATGGCCTTAACTTTCATTCACAACATTGCACTGCAGTAACCACCAGTGATGGATGCTGAAGTTGAAACATCAAGACTTTCCTGTCGAGCGTGCCTAGGAAAGTCCCATGGCAACGTTAGGTAACAAGGGCATCTAACACATGGCAAGTGCTGCCTCAATTCTTTTTTCATTCTAAAAATAAGTCTTCAAATCACAATCTCGGGGTGGTACCTCAAACTTGCGTGAAACTGCATGGAGTTAGGATAACTACTCAACCCATTTATCATTCCTTTGTTTCTTGCTTGACAGGGATGATAGCCTAATTTTTCCTCTGCATTAATAGAACATTCATGTCACATCAAATTCCAAAGTCATTAGTTAGTATATTCACCATATCTACAGTAATAAAGCAATAACTTGATCACTGCCTTTTAAAGTGCCAATTCAAAATAGAAAAAAACAGGTGCTGTTTAAACAGCATAATCATTATTCTAATTGATACCTTCGAGTTAACACCACAGAAGAGGGAGTAACTACGAGCACTGAACTCCCACATACATTTTAGTTCAAGCAAATGTCTCTCACTCAGCCTTTAACGCACAAGAGTTACTGGCATGGGAACAAGAACTGCTCCCGTTAATGCTTGCGGATCTCTAACCTCATGAATGTATGCTATTGATTTAGCTTCCAAACGCTAAACTATCAGACTTCCTCACTGTGGGAGAGTTGTAGAGGAACAGGAACTTCAGCCAGAGACAGGATCATTAAATGAACCACCTCTGAATGGACCTGTTGCCAAAAATGAAAGCACCTGCCATGATTCTGTGCTCTGTAGGTCTAAATCTGCTCCAGGAGATTCAAAACCCTTTGAAATTGTAAGGTATGTTGATCTAAATCCCAAAGCTTGTGAAGCAGAGAGATGGAGAGAACTGGGGTTAAGAAGTGGTTCACCGCATGCCCTGCAAGGTGAAGGATTGCAGAACATGTCTAAAGTTTGAGAGAAGAGCTTAAATCACTTTACTAGTAATCTCTCACAGAGGCTGTTGATTAGGCCTGCAACTCCTAACAGGCTCTGGACTTTAAGTAAACATTCCTCCAAGTTATATCAGGGACAGTATGGAATCAGGGACAGTATGGAATCTCTGGATTCTGAAAAAAAAAAAAAAAAAAAAAAAAGAATTCTGAAGTTTCTAATGGTGGGGAGAGATTAAAAAAAAAAAAAAAAGACTGCCTATTTCACAGTAACTGCTTGACTGTGCACCCCATTTACAGAGTGACCAGGAACAAGGAAGTTTTCACCTGCAAGTCTGATTAATCTGTCCCAAAGTATCATCAATACATTTTGAAAAGGCATAACCCTCATTTAAAATGCAGCATAGATTAATCTCCTTAAAACTTACAAATAATTGGAATATTTTATTCTATCATTGCAAAAATAAGTACAGTGGGAAGAGCCCCAGATTTACTGCAAAATACCTTTGAAAGACTGCAGTTCACATCCCAAGTAAAATAAAGAAAAAGCAGCAGCAAATCTTACAGGTTTGTTAATTTAACAGCCTATTATGCAAGGTAAATGTGTAAATAAAAAGAACAATAGTACTCAAATTTCAAGCGTATTCATTTTCACACAATTGTTTATTCATCTGTCTTTTACATCATCCCTGTGATGCGCACACATGGAGAAATATAAAATGTGTTCACTGATGATACAATTGCACAAACAGGCATGTTTTGAAGTAGTTCAGGTAAGCAGGTATTTCTGCTTTACCTCAAAACTTAAGAGGTTTTACATTTTTTTAAGACTACAGTTGTATTTGTAAGAAGGTAATTACTGCTGAACAATTTATTGTGCCCTGAGAATATAGTACAATTTCCTAGTGATGCTTCTTATACTGAGATGAAAAGGTTGAGTAAAAGAAAAAAGCACAAGTAGAACATATAAAAGGGCACGGGGTCTTTGAACCTTTAAAAGAAATCTTAACTAAAAACGTTGAGGTGGCACTAACAAAACAGAAACACATTTCAAAGCTACAATTTCGTAAAGCTTGGATAAAAAACACTAAAAAATTGCAGCATAACAAAATGTTCTAGAAGACTTTCCAAGAGGAGGGTTTCAGGATGACCCACACCAGGACAGATCACAAGCCAGAGAATATTAACTTCAACTACAGAGAAAATAACTGTGTTATAAAATGGGTAGTGGCCACTGAGAGAGAAAAGGCAGGGAGGGGGGAAAGATACTAAAGACAAAGTTCTATATGGGAGGAAAAAAAAGATACATAACTAGCAAGAGAAATAGGTGGAGCAGCTTTCAAACACTTTAACTTTACAGTGCCTCTGAGGTAAGTAAATATTACCTTCTTTTGCTTCATAATTGAGGCAATAAGGGTAAATGATTTATCAAGATCACACGGGAAGTCTGAGCCAGAGCCAGGAACCCAGATTTATTACCTAACCTCTACACCATGCTGACTCCTGTGAACGATGTAGACAAACTGCAGGGAGTTCAGAAAGAAGAAACTAAAACTCCAGGCTGGCAAGACTAAGACACAAAATTAGGTTTAAAAAAAACACTGGGGCTTGCAATGATAAAACCAACAAACTCATAACTGCACATGAAACCTAGCACAATTAAATCCATAGTGGCTCACACACGCGAAGGAAAAGCAGCAAAAACCCAGCAGGAACAAAATTCTGGTCTGCATGCTTTTCTCCCACTGGTAACAGAGTAATGGAACAAGCAAGAGTGACAAGCATTAGTCACATTGCTCAGTCCGACGCTTGATGAAATGCTGGACATTTCTGACATACTTTGGTGTAGCACAAGAGCCATACAGAATAGTGCATCAAACAATTCTTGAAAAAACTTATTACCTTCCTTGGCTAAGGAATGATTAAGTAGTTGTGGGACTTAACCGTTTCCATACTGTAACGGCTATTAATGAAAAAGACTAAGATAAG
The DNA here is from genome assembly GCA_035590215.1 of Microhierax caerulescens. Classification (NCBI taxonomy): domain Eukaryota; kingdom Metazoa; phylum Chordata; class Aves; order Falconiformes; family Falconidae; genus Microhierax; species Microhierax caerulescens. The sequence goes on along the minus strand of JAVJGJ010000032.1, from coordinate 8,108,381 downwards.
TCATTTGGTTTTATCTGAGGATATATATTATTTGGCATAATGGGTTGAATGAAGAACCATAAAATTTAAGTCTAGTAAGAAGTAACAAATCACCTAGGGATAGAAGTACTCCTCATATAACTATTGAGGAAAAAATAAACATACTGGACAAAAATCCTGTCTTGATAAATAGTCTGAACACCTATTCCAACTTTAAAATGTGTATTTGCTGGATAATGGATCAAGGGACTATATAAGGGGCCCCAGTTTGACTTACCCAGAAGCTGAAAGTCAACAGCCCCATAATTTCCAATTTGAATAAAATATTTTTATAAAGTGGGTGAGCGTTATACAGAAGTAGAAAACTACTGCAGCTGAAGCAGCGACCTTCACTTGAGAGGACCTGTCAATACATGAAAGACTTAAACATCAAACAGGTTTAAGGTCAATTTTAGCTGTAACCTTTTAACTATTCCTTTAGCTTTAACATATATAACTGAGATCACAGAATTGACATCTATCCCCCAGGTCCTCCAGCAAAATTGACGAAAACAAGCCTAACTTTTGCAAAATACCCTGAAGAATTCTGTTCCTGGGATACCACTTCTAAGGAGATATTTTACTTACTTATTTTTAATTAAAACAACATTTAACACAATACAAAGCTCAAAAGAGAAAGTATAATTAGTGCAGCCTCAGAGAAAGGACAGCATTTGCTGGTCAAGCAGGATGAAAGAGGTCATGGACCTTTTCTGGTTTATGGTTCATGTCCTCGGGTCCTATTTAAGTTAGTTGGTTTTGAAAGAGGTCTAAGTAAGGCTGGGCATCATCTGTCCTAGCTGATGAGGTATATGGTACACAAATGTATTTTTTCAAGCACAACCCACTTTGAAGCCACAGTTTCACAGATACAGTTTCATTGCACTTGATGGGCTTTTCAGGATGGGGAATAATTCTCCCTTGCACATTCAAATTCATGTCCCCACCATCACTGCTACCACCACCAGCAGATTCACCACCACTTTCAGTATCTATCCAGGCAGATCAGGATGTTACTGCTTAAACTAAATCAATTAGCAAGTGGCAGACATCCAGGGCAAGTATCTTTTCTATGGAAGTCTGGTTCCTTGAAATCACTTGAAAGGTGAAGATCTCTGGCTAGGCTCTAATGCCTGTCACAGGGATGAGACCAACCACAGACAGCAATCAGATCAGGAAGGGAGAGCAGATGAAGGCAGCCCTACTAGAACTGAGACGTAAACCGGAACATAAAGTGCACTGTGCAACTTCTTGCCAGATATGCCTCTAAACAAATTACTTTAGCAGAGCTGACATCCAATTAAATCTACTCTTTAGTGTGTGTCATTCTTCTTGCAAGTCCATGCAAAAAGGGTTATAGGAAACTTTTTGATGACATTAAACATTAATTGCTGGCTGTATTCTTATATCCTCATTCCAACTTACCAGCTCCTAAATCAAAATTTATACCATGCATAGGAAAGTACTGTACAGTACATGTGAACACATCAGGACCTTATGTTGTAAGTAAATCTAAAAGCACATCTATGAACAACAGGCATGTATTGGGAAAAACATTTAAAATTAAGGGGGGGAGCGATCAAGATCTATTCTTCTATCGACTAACGTGTGGGTACTGAGGGAACTGAAACCATTCTGTGTTATGCTCTATACACACTGCTGACAGCAAAAACTCATGAGGAAACCTATCCTAGTGCTATTTGATGACTGACAATGCAGCAATATATTCATTGGCAGAAAAGGAACAGAAGAAGGACAGAAAAGACAACCTTAAGTTTCCATTAATCTGTCAGACTGACTTAGAATCCTCATATTATCAAGTAGATCTTTTTAAAAGCAGAACATGTGAGTAAAAAGGAGAATTCAGACTTCACAGGACCTAAATCCATTCACTGTAAGAAATTTTAACAAATGGTTCTTGACATCGCACAATGAAGACATGATATAGTGGGAAATTTTCACCTTAAACCATCATTTTATATCTCTGTACATCTATCTTTTAATCTGTAAGCTTTGTCAAAATTTTTCAAAGGTGCATTTTAAAAGGAGCTGGAAATACAATGCTATGAAGAAGAATACTCAGAATTTCTTAAGATCAGCAGAGGAGTAGAGGACTCATTTTTGCAGTGGTTTATTTTGACAGTGCATGACTACTCTTCCATGAAAATCATGTTCATGCAAAGGTAACAAAAAGATAAATATATCTGAGCAAATCAGACCTGTATGGTGTTCATAACTGCAGAAGTGACTGCATGTCATACACACTTCAAGTAGCTGGAGAACTGAGGTTATTTGATGGATTTTAATATGCATGTCCCTATTGCTGTTGCATCTTTTTTCAATTTACAAACATTTACTGGTCAAAAAAGTACTAGGAACACTTAATTGCATCATGATTATGTTCTCAGTAGGCTGCCACTATCATGTGATGTGACAGCTTTATGTTTTGCTATATTTATTTATAGTTTTCAAACATCACTAAAAAACTAAATTATAAAATGGCTTATCATTACATAGACAAGCACAAAGACTCCCATGTTTGTGGTGTTGACTCTAAATGTATGTGCATTTATCCAGCCACAGGTAATGTTGCACCCAAATATTCTCAACACTGAAAAATACTTAAATGTTGGACAATAAAAAAATACTTTTTAAAAAAGCATTTAAGGAAACGTAAAAACCTCAAGAGAATCACCTATGCAAAATTTTAAGCCGGTGACTTCACTGACATTGAACAAGTCATCACAGATCTACTTCAGTTTAGCACAAATCGATGGCACAATTTGAACTTCATCTATTTTCCAAAATATCACTTAAAGCCATAAAAAAAAAAAAAAAGAATCTCCATTTGTTTCAAATACTTTTTAAAATATACCCAAAAATATGCCTCTGTGTAGTACGTGATAGAGAGTTGTTGGACCAAAAACTGCTTCTGATGCTAAGAAAATCTCTTTCCCTACCTTGCTGTTTCCATATGATACCAAGAAAATGCAACTCTTTTCTTGCAGTACTTTATTTCTTTAGGTAGTTTTCATGAAAATGAGAAGATTCTTGGCCCCTTTTGTACTACAGGGGCTATCAGAAGCCCAGTTCCCTACTATCTCCTTGATCACCTATGAAAACCTATAGGCCACTATGGGATCCAGGAATGCCAGCTGCCCCACTCATAGCCAAGCATAACCTCTTAGTGCCTGGACATATCAATTAGAACTGCTCAATGCATGTTTAAACACCAGAGTGTTTAATTTTAAAGAGTCCGTCTTTATTGCTGTTTTCTAAGCTATTAGCACTGGGGAAATCAAAATGAAGCTAGCAAGGCCACGTTCACAGCACTGTAAATGTATTCTGCTATTTCTCCTCTCCATAGGTTAACATAGGAGTTTCTTATTCCTTCAGCAAGTTAGTTTCCACATTAATGAAAGTAGACTGGAAAAAACATACGTAATTCCTAGCTGGCTCTCCCTTCTTTTGTTTAAATCACTTTTTCTCTTTTCCCATTTCATTTTCCTGAAAATTATCTTCTCACTTTTATTACTCCATTTATTTTCTTCCCCTTGCGAATGCCCCAATAGAAATGTGAAAATGCTAGTGTTGCCTGTAAAAATGGGTTTAGCTGAAATAAATGGAAGGATTCATCTGACTCATGAATTTGGCCATTGCTATAAAGAAGTAACAGGGTCCCAGTTGAACGTCACAAGATATGAAGCTAGCATATCTCAAACTGGGTAAATTCATACAAAGAGTCTAAGTCAGCATGTCAAAAGTTCACTCTTCACTCTGCAAAAAGCAAGAGCCATAAGTTTTCCTTGCCTCTTCCTACTTGTTATATAACCTCCAATTTAAAATGTTATGATCTTTGGGGAATTTTTATTATTTTCTGTTGTTCTTCCAACTTATTACCTTAGTTACCAAGTCACATTTTAAATTGTTGCCATTGATGGAAACAATCACAGCTCCAAAAGACACACTTCTTATTTGTGCTGCTCTGACTGTAAACTTGATTAATGAGCCCTGAATTTAGAAGCATCTATACTAATCTTGGATTTTAAATAGTCTCACCTTCCTCAGCTAAGACAGAATATGTTGTTACTGCCTGACGGTGAAATATGTAGTTACAGTTTTAGTAGCTAGAGATTTTACCTCTACAAGCACATCTTGTTTAGTAACAGCATAACCTCCCATCACACAATTAAGGTAAAGATGTTGGTGTTACAGATACACTGTCTAATACCCGGAACATCCAGAAAAAAACAACCCACAATGGTTAAGCCCAAGGTCAAAAAGTAAGCATTTGATGCTCAGAACTTGAAAAGTAGAACTAATTTAAATTCTTATTCAGGAGGTGTCATTCTCATTCACGTAAGAACACTTAGGCTGGCTCCAGTTGCTAGCACAACAAATTGTTTACTACCAAAACCGTGTACCTTTTTATATTATCCCAAAAGCCACATCAATAGATATCAAGAAATAAGACAAATCTTTGATGAAATAAAGGTGGAAGAGCGCAAATATATTTATCAAAATATTCTGTTTCCTCTGCAGATTGACTCCTCTTAGAGCTGAACAATCAAATAATTATTATATTTACAGATTTAATGGTCCACACATGCAAAGTAAACTCATCAGTTTTAAAATCATTCCTGTAAAGGCAAAAATAGAATATACCAGCACTCAACCACCATCTCTTTAGGCAGAATTTTAGGCAGTCACCAGGGAATGCAATTGCAGGAAGCTGTGAACTTCCATTTACTTGACTGCTCAGCCATGGGCACCAGCATCTTTCAGCATAAATAAGGAAAGAGAAAGTCCATCATGAGGAGATGGGGTTCTTGTTACACAACTGACATCAGAAAGTGAAGAAGGATAATCTATATTAATCATAACTAATATATATAAATAATAATTAAGAAACAACAGGAGGTGAGAAACACTTCTTCCAGAGCAGCAAGACTCAAAAAGTCATGTTCAAAAAAGAAAGTGTGTTTCTGACTGAACAGATGTATTTACACCTCTAGTACCACAAGACCATGATATACCGCAATGCGGTATTTTCAGAAAAAACAGAAGTCACTCCAGCAGCTTTGGAAGTCACTTATGAGGCAGCACAGATGAAACCAGAAAGTCAGTGTTGTTTTGTCCCTAACTGGGGACTGAGCAAAGAAGGATTTCTTCCTTTTTCAACAGGCGAGCAGTTGCAAAGAGAGCTGACCCTTCACCCCTGCTGAAGTCTGTGGGAACAGGAATCTTTAAGAGCAGACATGATTTATTAAAAGGGCAGGATCAATTAAAATCTCGTATTTCTAGCTGAACATTGTATTACTAATAAGTCTTAAGACATTATCATTACCAAGGAGTAAAAGAACTTCTCCTGATGTATTTTTTTACTCCAGTTCTCTGACTATGTGCACATGCCATTTTGGCCAGGTAGCTCCCAATAGCTCATATGAGTACAGAACGATAAAAACAGGCCACGACCTTGTGGTTTTAAGGCTAGAAATTTTCAGGAAGATATCATCAATGAAATACCTGAAACTACTTGAATTCCCTCTTTAGCAAATTTGAAATATATAGCCTGTATTGAAAAAGATTAAGTATACAGGCAATCTAAATGCTACCTAATTATAGAGATTATCTACAGCATAATATATTGCGTGCAAAATACATTGTTACTTATCAAAGTTTTAAGTATAGCAGGCTTCTCTTGATACTAATATCTTAAGACTCTCACGTGATACATTTTATATGTGTCTCTCCCATCTATGGTGTACTACTTCCAATGCAGCAGACCCCTGTAGTGAGAATGTTTTTTAACAAATAAGTGAAAATTTTGCTGCCAATCTTAACAGCTCAGAAGATGATGCAGGTGACAACTTAGAGGCACTTTTCAGAGGGTAATGTGGCATTTTTTACACGTATACTTCTACGTGGTCTGACAGTACGCTTGTATGTGGTATGACACTAAGTAAAAATTCCCTCCTAAACTTTGTACACAGACAAGTTTCTTCAAGTCTTTTCTTACCTGAAGTGCTATCAGCAGAATGGGTGTTGGCACTATAAAAATAGCAAATCTGAATCTCAGCATTGTGACTTCTGTATTAACACTGCCTGGCCCAAGCTGGAACCAGCAGAGACTATTGACAGCTGTATCATCATCTTTCACCTAGCCTACACCTACCACGGAACAAGAGGAGAATGGGAAAAGCAATTTTTGCTACATTAATAGTTCCACTCAATGCAAATTAATGCAAGAAACCAGACTCAGCTCCCAAGTGCACAGTGCAATACAAGCGTTACTTGCTCCAGAGGGAAACACACAGCTGAGTCTGGAAGGCCCCAGCTAAAGTTACCAACATCCTACCCATCAACACTGAGTAGGCAGAAAGGAAATATGCCTCAAATCCAACCTGCATCCTTCAGACACTTGTGTAGTTCCAAACTTGGAACATCAGTTTGTGTACTGCCAATATACAATAAAAATGTTACAGCTGTCAGGTACACGTCATGCTGAACCATAGGCTATTAAACAGCATACACTTCTCTTGTGTCTCATGCCCAAACTGAGAATTGGGCAGGCTTTGAGAGAACAGAGAGATAAACGTCTGAATTCAGAGTTACCTCTTGTTTTCCTGGTCAGATTTCTTGAATTTGTAAAGTATTCATTTTCAGAAGACTCTGTGGTGGCTGTGCTGTAGAGGCCAAAGATCTATTTAAAACTACACAAAGCACAGAACAGTTCGATGAAGACCAAGTACATGCAAATAGGTAGCAATAAAGTAGAGCCTGAAAGCTACTTTTAGCATTTTACTGATTTATGGTATGTTCCTTTTTTTTGATACCTCATTCCAAGTCCTAAAAACAAAACAAAAATCCACTTGAGTCAGGACAGAGGTCAGCAATCACCATTTCAACTTAAAATATCTCCATTTAAATGCAAATACTAGCCTTTCTTCCTGACCTTTAAATGCTCATTTCATAGAAATGGAATAGAAAGTGTAAATTTTGTGTCTTGATATCTCTAAGCAGGTCCCATGTCATTTAGTCACATTTTCTGTCACATAATTCCTTCTGATTAAATATATTCCTTCTGATTAAATATATGTCATTGTATCAGTGTGCCCTAGCTCCTCAGAGACAAAGAGCTGTAATTTTCCATGATGTTTCATTTCACAGAGTACACAGATTAAAATGTAGATTATCACTGCTTCTTGCTTTCTATTATTGGAGATAAACCCAAGTTTATGTGATACCAACAATAACGCTACAATATTCTGAGGCTTCATAATAACAAATTTAAACAACACTGATACAACAGAGGCTGGCAAGCTTTTCTCAAACCAGTTCATCAAACTGAAAACCTTGCTCCCCAGTTTATCTACAGCTATGTATTACCTTAAATTTCCTGGCAATTAACAGTCTGTTATATGCATAAACCCAAGAAAATTAATGAATGAATATTTCTTCTAATATCAAGGGGGGAAATCTGGTCATTGCCCATTAAGTTATTACAGCAAAGAGTTTCCTGATAGGGCAGGACAAGGTCTAGTGACTAATAAAGAAGTGTGAAATGTAATATTGAGCTATTGACGTCTTAGCCCTGCTGCACACTGTGTGGCATGATTGCTTTCATTACCTGTACTGCAGTAGCATCCGAGTCAAGCCCTGGACCAGCACATTCAGGCAGGTCCCACACAAACAGACCAAAGAGATTCCTCCCTGCTCCTAGGAAGAGCTACCCCATGTTTCTCTTCCACTGAAGTTCTTCTACGGAGGTCATGTGCACCTCCAAAGCAAGGCAGGGAAGACCTTGTTCCTTGAAGGAACAATTTTTTTGCCTATTTAAAAAATGACAACACTGTCATTTCAAGGAGCACTGACTTCATAAAATGTCAGATTCTCAACTGGAGGGCAAAAAGGAGTCAGTTCCCAGGTCAAATACGGTCGCATCACCATTACTCCAGAGCAAAGGTTCATAAGGCTCAGTGCTGGGTCCTGTACTTGGGTCACAACAGCCCCCTGCAATGCTACAGGCCTGGGGCAGTGCGTCTGGAAAGCTGACTGGTGGGAAGGACTCTGGGGTGCTGGTTGATGGCCAGCTGAACAGGAGCCAGCTGTGTGCTCAGAGGGCTGAGAAGGGCAACAGCTCCTGGCTGGTGTCACAGACTGTGTGGCCAGCAGGGCCAGGGCAGTGACCGTCCCCTGTGTTCGGCCCTGGTGAGGCCGCACCTCAAACCCTGGGTCGGGTTTGGGCCCCTCACTGCAGGGGGGACGCTGAGGGGCTGGAGTGTGTCCACACA
>JAVJGJ010000032.1:8057557-8099860 GCA_035590215.1 Microhierax caerulescens | reverse complement strand
GAGGTTTAGATGGGATATTCAGAAAAGTTTCTTCACTGAAAGGGCAGTAGAGCACTGGAACGAGCTGCCCAGGGCGGTGGTGGAATCACCATCCCTGGAGGTGTTCAATCAAATTGCAGATGTGGTGCTCAGGGACATGGTTTAGTGATGGGCTTGGCAGTCCTGGCTTAATGGTGGGACTTGATGACCTTAAAGGTCTTTACAAACCTAAATGATTCCATGATTCTACAATTCTGTGTCATGGTCTCCCCTTTCTGTTTCACCAGTGGACCACATTTATAGGTGCAATTGTCCCCTCAGGGAGGAATATAGGATTCTCTATGCCCACATGTGTGAAAACATTTCTGTTCTTGCTGGTTTCACCAATTCAGTCATTAGTTTCTTAAATTAGATCCTATACCTTTCCATATATTTTACTTCATGATTCAAATGAGGACAGACTTATTTTACTGTTGATGAATTACACATGCAGAATCACAATGGCACCCTGGCAAACATGACTAACTTTTTTAAAAAAAAAAATATAATTATGCTTTATTATTTCATTTATTGGGGGATAGGGTGAAAAGTGATTTTTTTTACGGTATTTGTTCCTCTGACTATCAGTCTGACTAATGGCAGTAGCAAGTCCAAGGAATCATCAGTCTCGTCTCAAAAAAAAAAACAAAATTAAGAAAACCCAGGTGTGAAAACCAGTGTTTTGTACAGATTATTGGAGTAATTTCTGAAAAATATTTGAGAATGAAAGATCACTGCTTACATTTTTTGTCATTGTATAAAGAAATACTCTGCCAATTCTGCCATCCAGAGTTTAACTATTGAACAAATTAACTCTTTAACAAATCGTATCATATTTAGAATTAAGCATGCAAAGGACACAGCATAATGTCAGACGATTACTAATCACAGCAAGTAGAGAATCACAGCACAGTCAATTCAATTTTCAGTGATGCTTCTTTAAGCTCTAATGAACCATGGTGCCCTAATGAGAGGTTTCACTGAATCCTAGCCAATGAAGCAGAAAATTTATGGAGAAAAGGGAAAAGGTAAGAAGCAAACCCACTCAATAGCTGTATTTTAACACAACGTGTTCAACCATGGTTTAATGGTCACTCTTTAAACCTTAAAAAAAAAAAAAAAATTAAAGATAATGATAGAATTTTAACTTTGCCGTGCAGGTTCAGTTTGTTTCTTCCCCCTTCATGCCCCTCTCCTTCCCCAAAAAAGTGGTAGACAGTGAGCTGTATGAAGAGAAGAAATAAATGATGAAAACCAGTGAAAGGATTCATGACGCGCTGGTTTGTCACACACAGTAGCAGTATTTTGGGCTGCCCTCATAACTTGAACCACTTTGATTTATTGGGCCATTAAAGTTCTAGTAATAATTCCAGCGTACTTCCACAACTAATGGTTACCGACAGGAAGAGTTTCTATCTTTCCACTTCACAATGTTAAACAATACTGGATGCAATTCTGACCTCGCTGAAGTCAATAGCAAAACTTGAATGCAGTTCTGACTGATGAAGTTTTACACAGACATGCCTTCCAAGCTTCAAAATGGGTTTCTAAAAGAGTAATTACAGTATGTCCAATGAGTGTTTTCAGCTCCCCCAAAATGAAAACTTCACTCAGAGGGGTAGGTAGGCATTTAGAATATAAAGAACATAAATAGGTGGCCTGCTAGGTGTTTGTCTTTCAAAATATTCTTGGGTTTGGGTAGGCTGCAAGGTGAGATATGCTTCCACAGTAAGCACCTGAATCTGCTGAGGAAACCTGAGCCTTAGCAAGAGTTTTAACTTTTGTCTTACTAGAGCAACTCAGAAGAAAAAAAAAAAAAAAAAGGAAGAAAAGTACTCAGTACATCTGAATGTTTTCTTGTCGAAAGGGAAGAACTTAGATGTTGCTGACTTGGCAAAGGTTGTTCTCCTTATGAGAGTTCAAGTTGGGATGGAGGAATACCTCTTCACAAATTTCAAGACTGTATAGGCTTTCTCTTCAAAGGATGATGATGAAGGACAATATAGAAAACAAAGCTTTCCTTTCTGGCTTTAAGAATTACAGTGTCAGTAAATCTCTCTCTCCCTCCTGATGAAGCAGAAGTGGGACATGTCATACTTACTCTAGCTCAAGAGCAAATTAATTGATTTGGGGCCTTACTCTTTTAAGACTCCCAGAAAAACACTGTGTTACAGGGAAAATAACTTCTACAAAGCACTTAACAGGTTTCATGGGCAAAGTGGCACAAGAGATTCTCTGAGGAAAGAATACAAGAAACTAATCTAATCTGCTTGGCACTAGAATAAACCAAGTCATCTCATTGTCACCAATGTGCAGCCTTTCACCTTTACGTTATGTCCAGTATGTCACACTTGCTTTCCATTTCCATTTCGTCTGTAAGATGGGAATGATACCAACAGAGTAATATCATGGAATAATATCAGTGAATAATAGTATAATAATAATTATTATATATATATAATTATATATAATAATAATAATTATATATATTATATATAATTGTATATATATAGTAATAATTATACATATATAATTATAATTATATGTATATATATAATATTATATTATCAAGGAACTTCTGAGCCTCTAGGTTCAGCCTCTCATACAAGGACGGTAGATCATAGCTGGGTATTAGTACATCCCTTCAATCTCAAAACATGTTTCACTCTGAAGCTACAATTGCTGTGTTTATGAGAAGAGACTGTCATATGGCTGTGATGCTTCTAAACCACATAACCTCATACTTTAAAACGTGCATAAAAAGATTCTAGTACTTCCAATTCTAGGCTAACTAAAGACAAATGTGCAAACCAGAGGAGCAAAAATTGTTTCTGCTGCTTTTATATGAGGAGCTAATGAAAATTTAACTGAAAAAATATTGTTTTATAAAGGTCCTGAAAATTAATCATATCAATGAATTTTAACAGACAAATGTAATTAGACAATCTATATGCTTGGAAGCATTAAAGTTAAGCACTGAGTCAAGAGCTGTTTTGTGCCAGAAAGTCATCTACCCGATCCTTCCCTTCTCAAAGCAATGTTTCCTGTTTCTTAGGGGTTTTTAACTTTTAGGAGTTTTGTTTAAACAAAAGAATATTATATAGATATTCCTTATAAGTCAATGATTTTTTCTCTCTCTCGAACGTTTGATGGTTTTATGGACAGCTAAGTCTATACCTTGCAGAAGATACAGGATTTAACAACATTTCAGTTCAGTATGGTCCAGACAGTATAAAGAATTGACATCAAAATATAGAATTTTTCACTGCTATACCTTCATCCTGACTCTAACCCAAGCTCATAATTACCTTCATGTCAGTGAATCAATTCAGCTTTGCTGCTAGAATTCATAAATACTGACCTTTGATAAATGTGAAACCAGATAGCTTTGTTGGATCATTGGAAATCTGGCACATATCACACACCACAAAAACTATGCTGGCCTGTCAGCATCTTTTTTAGCCACCCCCTCCAGCCTTGCTTTTTTTATAAAGGTAGAGAGCTGAATCAATACAGAATATACGTTAGGTCCAGACGTCAGTGACTGCTGCTCCACAGTTCACTCTTCAGGCACATTTAAGAAGGCAGGTAGCACTATTTCATCCCTTCACAAGCTATTCCTGCTCTGAAATGCAAGAGAACTTTGATTTTAAATTTACCTTTTAGCAGCTTTTGGAAGGAACACAAACATCTTGACCACACAGAAAACACATTATCAAACACGTACAACAAGGTAACTTAGAAAAATACTTGTAAGCTGTATTAATCATGATCACAAGGAAAAAATGGTAGATGAATGACTTAGCAGCCTAGGAATTGCCAGACAAGATCATCTCAGTGATTCAACTTCTTCAGTGTTGTTTCACCAACTGTGGCCAATACCAGATGTCTCTGATGAAGATGCAAGAAATCCAGATGGACACAGTTAAGGGATAACATTATGCTTAAAGATAAACGTTTTCACCACACTGTGAATGTAATCTGAGTTTGTCTTTTGCCCTGAAGCAGGGTCACCTAAATTACTTCCAAAACCCAGGTTTTCGCATTTAGGTCTCATTTCACACAGCAAGAAGGCTTACGTCATTGCTCTGGCCAGGACAGTTTCCCTTCTTCCACCACCAAAATGTGACATTTGAACCTTTTGGCCAACTTCATCAAAACTCAAATGAAAGACAAGTATATTCCCAGAGTATCATGAAAGCCAGCTGACACACCTAAAGAAACACCTAAATTCATGCATCTGCTGAGGGAAAGACAGGCCATAGCCTGCAGCTACACTTCCCTTTGGCAGCACCCAGCCATCAATCACATCACACTTACAGGCTGATCAACCAAATCATGCCTAACCCAAGCCAAAGCCTTTTGACCCAGGAGAGGTAAGGGTCTCCTGCATAGTCCAGAGGAGGAGAAAGAAAGGAGCTGCTCTTAATTCATTGGGGATATTCAGGTGACAAAGGACAAGTACCCATAAGAAACCTGGTTTCATTCCACTGAATACCCAGTAACTTGAGAAGCTTTTCCCTCCACGTGTAACTACTGACCCTGCAAAGGTCTGATCCCAGCATCTCCCCTTCCACCTTTTGCTTTTATTTCTTTTAAAGGCTTGGCCTATTATTTTAGAGCTTTAACTAATCAGACATTACGTATCTTTTTGTATCAGCTTTTGCTTTCCGTAGCTTGTTCGATTTCATGAAACTTCTCCCAAATTTTTTCCTCATGTGACACAAAAAAACAAGTTCTCACCTCTGTGTTCTTCTGTGTAACAACGACTCAATGTTTTCTCAGCTTTCCTCTACAGGGAAAACAAATCTTTTGAGTCTTTCTGTACAGAATATTGTTTCTATGCCCCTAAATTATTTCAACTGCATAAATGTGGATCATTTAAAATTCTACAACAGTTTATCTGTGTGCAAAGTTTATCTCCTCTTATCTGGCTAAGAGCATCCAAAGTGCAAACTCACAATGAATTCATCATTATAGTATCTTCTGCACATACCTGCAGTCCATGCACTAGACAAGCTAACATTTGGTTCATTTTTTTAGCTGCACTCATATATCGGCCAACAGTCCATGATAATAAACATTTTTTAAAAGTGGAGCAGTCTGAGATGCAATACACGTTTACATAGAAAGACACTGTATGTACGTATGTATATCAGCAATACAGACCTGTACAGGGTAAGAAATTTCAAAATGTCTGAAATTCTGAGATTAATTTCACCTGCATTCCTTTGTAGGTGTTACAATGACAGACGTAATAATATAATACCACTTATACTATCTGTTAACAAGCCAAATAAAAAAAATATTTAATAAAAATTGGACTAAACTTTCAAAGGTAAAATAATTATTGCAAACCTGTCTAATGATCAAAGTTACGAAAACACAAAATTTGCACAGCAATGGACAGTAAGAAAGGCAATTTAAAAAATAAAACCAGAAGTGAACAATGCCACAGCATTTTACTGTCACTGTCTCTACAGAATAAAATTGCTACTAAGAGACCTACAGGCAGAAAAAGACTTGGAACAGGAGGAAATATTTCACCCATATTAGAAGTAAGCTAATTTTTCACATAAACTTCTTTGTGTGCATGCCAGGGCACAGGGATCAACGTCACGTAGCACTGAATGATACATGCCACTGTGACACATCCCAGTGCACACTCCACTGAAAACACAGCATAATTCATCATGCAGGGGTAGGGCTACTGCAGCTCCTGACCACAAAACAAAGGGCTGATGAACATGTCCTAGAAAAAAATATTTTTTGCCAACCTTCAGCTTTGACATTATTTTATCCTTAAAAGCCTAAATAATGAGCATTGATGCCTTAATTTGTTCATTCGAACATTAGAGGCTTCCAGATCTATTAATTTGATGCTCTATTTAAATAGTCTACTAAATTGCTGAACTTGACTACATTAAATCTGAATTTTAAGTGATTAATTTAAAACAACTTTTATCCCAGAACAGCAATTGGTATTTAAGCTTTTAAACTGCTGTCAACATTTAAATTAGTTATATGTAAGTGTTTCAACCTGAAGGGGCAATAAATTAATTAGGATTCATTTGCTATGCCTTATCATGAGCATGTCACAAACGTAACCCAGCAGTTGCAGGGCAGTGTTTTAATATTTTAAGAGAGAAAAGGAGTGGCTACAAAGCAGCATGTGGTGGAGGCCCACCAACATAATGCAGCGCAATTCAACATAGACACCAAATAAGCCCAGAATAAACTATTAGAATAAGGAAGTAGACAGTAAAGTGCACGAGAGAGTGTGTGTATGCTAAGATTTAGGTGGACAACTGATGGAGCAAAACCCCTTTCCCTGGCAGGAACCAGGCCCTTGGGCTTTTGTCATTAAAAAGCTTTTAAAATGCCTCTTTATGCATCCTTCCATTCATAAGACTTTACTCTTTTCTGCCTTTCTGTCTTCTTTATCAGATTACATATGATTCAAATGCACTGTAATGAAGCTACAGGACAGTAATTTGCTCTTGTAACAACCAACCCCTCAGACTGAAAAGCAATTCAAATATGTCCTCTTACAGTAGTCTGATTTCACGTTGTCTGAAAGAACAGTCGAGAACCCAGCTCCGTGACTAACATGTGGAGACAAAACTGCTGCCCTCAGCTGGCCGCTCACAGCTTCTCTCTGTTTTATCTAGCAGCGGCAAACAGAGGTCAAGTGATGCACTAACAACACTCACTCTTGAACCTGTGCTGATCACTACATTCATGTAAAAGTTTCTGTAGAGCAAGGATGAGGCTCTGATACAACACAGCAAGCTAGGTGACATATCTTTTTTCTAGTCAACAAACTATCTAGTATTTATTGTGGAACCTGGATACTCAGCAAAGAAATATCTTCTCTAAATCATATCCCAGCCCAGACTAAAGAAGTAGTAATATGCAGATCAGCAATGATTAGTGATGTAAAACACTCATAAAATGATCATCACTTATGACTCCATGCACAAAATTCAACAAGCTGTACTTTCTTATCTCATTTGTTATCTTCTGTCACTGGAATTATTTTATATGATGCAGAGAGTGGCTTTACTTCAAGGAAGGCAGGGAAGCAGTGTTAATAATTTTGGTAAGTCTAAGGAGTAGGTTCTGGCAGTTTTTGTTCTGTTCCTGAAGCCCTGGTAACAGAAGTAACTGACCTTCCAGTGACTGGGCAAGCTTTTTCAACAAATGCCACTGTGGTGTTCTTTATAACAAAAAAAGCAATTAAAAAAAAAAAAAAAGTCTGATAAGCAAAGAAAGTCCACAGAGCAACTACTAGGAAGCCAAACTAACCACTGCTAGTATTCCAGAATTCATCTCAGTAAATTTTTAATTCCTGGCAGAAAAAAAAAAAAGATATTGTGAAAGCCACTTGCCAAAGTAGTACTAAAACTCTCTTCACGTTAGTGACATTTCTACAGGAAATTTGTTTCAGAATATTAAGGGAAAACAAATGTTCTCCCACGGTAAGAAAACAGCACGGACAAAAAGCAGTTGAGTGGACTAATGAGTGACACACTAGATTTGGACTGGCTGGTCTAAACTGGCTCCTTTCAGGCAACGAGATGGAATAACCAAAGGTCACAAAAGGAGCGAGTGGAATGGAAAATCTGATTTTCTCTAATCAAATTTTGTGCATACAGGTATGTGTAATCTAATTCCAGCCTGCCAGATTAAGATATTAACCCAATTATGTTAATTTTATCACCTTGTAAAAATGAACCATCATTTTATTTAAATTTGTTCAAATGTTAAAGGCTAAGAGAGTAATATATTCCAATGTCAATACAGTGCCAAAATACATTTCATATAGAAAGCATCTATTTATATGAATCTTAATCAGTCCAGACAAGTGAAGAAGCACTTCTTAGTGCAGACCCAGAGGCATAACAGATAGTAAATTGAGTGGGCACAGAGAAGATTTACATTAGTGAAACCGAAAACTCATTTCCTAGGCCCATTCATAACGGAGAAATTATTGTCCCATTCCCTACAGACTTTCCATTATCCCATTATAGGAAAGCAAGAACTTCTATCTGTGCTTCCACGCCCATGCACATATTGCATCAGGAGAGTATGTGAACTTAATTTGGCCGAGGGCCATGAATTCACTGTGAAAGGCAAATGAAGATCCTCTCAATCTGATCACCAAGGCATGACATCCTAAAATCCAAGTAAGACAGAGCTCAAAAGCCTTGTTGAATACAGCACGTTCTACTGAGGTGGTAAAGACCAACTGTGCTCTAACAAATGGGTGTCCCAAAATTAAGAGTAAATACATATTTCTATCTCTATCTCTATCTCTATCCTTGGGGCCCAATGACTAATTTTCAAACTGTTAAACACAAGCAAACTGAGAAGGAAAGTGCACAGTGCTACAATTGTAACACGCTAAGTCAGTCCAAACACCAATTCTTCTAACGCTACAATATGATATTGAAGACAAGGGAATTTCAGTGCTAAAAGATGGCAATTTGCAGGAAAATGGGATACCAGCAAAAGGTAAAATGGATTTTTAAATCAGACCAATAGACAACTCCTCTTATCGGCCATTTTCAGCCCATGCTTAAGTGCTTTGGTGAGCAGGGGCCACATCACCTTATCAATGATGTTCATGTAAAAAAAACCCACCCACCCAACCAAACAAACAAAGAAAACAAACACCAAACCAAACCAAAAATATATACCGGAAATTTTGAAAAAATGAATTAAATAACACTCCATAACCTGGTCAGGGCCAATCTGCTATAAAAAGAGAAGTATCACAGGATGAGGAAGACATCTACGAGAACTTCTGAGGTCCTTTTCACAAGCTGTAGTCTAGTACTCTCTTTTCTTAGGGGGGTTATTTTTCCTTTCCTGTTTTGCCTGCCATCCTTCTCAAATAAACCATCATCTTCTGTTATATTTGGTGAAAATCACTGTTTTATCCTACCTTGTTGCCCATTCCTACTCTTCACAAAACCAGCCTGACTGAATCACCCACAGGTAACTCAAGTTTACTCTTTGAAGAGAGATTCTGAGAAGATTGTGAAGTTTGTATCAATACAGTCTAAACATGCCAGGCAGGACATGGAAGCAGCATGCAGGTCAGAAAGAGGCACCTACATGGCACTGACCGCTCCGCTACAACTACTGACTCATGTGCAGTTTCTTAAGGCAGCTTCTTGTGTAAGTTACTCAATGTCAGCTAGAAAGGACAGCTTATCCAGTAATGAAGGTTTCAGTATGTCTCTACCAGCCCTCAGAACTACCCCATCCCACAGATCACGTAACTGTAACTATTAGGATTTATAACCCCTAGGCATATGTCATAGTTACATTAAGAGGGATGGCTGTCTCCCTTACAGCCAACATATTAAGTCAAATGTAAAGCAAATGTAAAGCAAAACATGCATGATGTAAAATGATGCAAATAAACCACAGTGGGCCGCCCTTGGAGAAATGAGCTACCTGACCACATAAGCAGCAGCACTGCATTAAGAAGAAGGGGTGCTGGCTATGTAGATGAGGTACGTCTCTCCAGGAGCAGCACAGGTAAAGCTCACCACAGGGCACTGGGTGCTTCCTGGGTGCGACATAAACCACAAGAGCAGATCAAAGGTATTACCTTGAAGTTGTAAAAAAAGACAAATCAAAACAAAGAAATGCAGCTCTACACACCCCTTCAGCAATCTAGTAGTCACCTGTGTTTATATGAACACATGGACACCACCCTCTTCTCGTAACAGAGAGCTCCAGCAGATTTTCCTTCAAACCCCACTATGGGATCTGGGAATTCGGCATAAGCCAATATGCAGAAACCATTAAATATACAAGCACACTCCACAGTCTTTCAATAATTAACATAAAATATTTTAAAATCTCAACTACAATAATTATTACTTTAAAAAATTGTGATGAGGGATCACAGTAACTTGAGTGGTCTGGAGAAGGTGATTAAATAGCAGCTGTTTACCACCTATTCACATGCAAGAACTGGAGTCAAATATAACAGGCAGCAGGGAGGCTGGAAAAAATCCCAAACAGAAGAAAAACAAGAGAACACAGCTCTTCATTAAATGTGCAATAAAGCAGTGAAAAAAGTGTGTCAGAATGCTGCAAATGTGAAACATGATGTGAGTTCAAGAGACATTCAGGAACCTAAAATCTTGTTAAGAGTTATTAAGAAAAAACAACAACGCTACCGTCGGTAGAGGAAGTCTCTGTTACAAATCCCTGGAAGTTGGGAGAATATTCTGAGATTGGGAACATTCTCACTGGCCCCTGACACAACACTGGGCTAAACACATCCTCAGCCTGATCCAGTACAGCCAGCATAATTTTCTTGTTTAAAATCTGAGGAAACGTGTAGATGGTTGTAGGGGACTTCAACCTATGAACTCCAAAATTGTTCACACAGGCACTTTGATACAAAAGGCTACAGATTTCTGGTGCGCTGTTAGCTTGTATCTATCAGTGTTTCAGGGTCCTTCAAAATTAAAAGTTGATTTCTTTCAGTAGCCTTCCAGTCGACCAGATGTCCTCTAAAAATATCTTAACATAAAAACCCATTCAACTTTGTGGATTTTCTGCTTTATTTATTTAACTAGTCAAACCACTTTTTTTTCTTGTTTACACACTGCAATTATTCATTTGTTTTATCACTTTACACAACTGAAATGCAATTTTGTTTTATCAGAAGGCATAATAGAAAGATCACTTTAAAGGCCAGCACTCATATAATGTAATTTACCACCATTACCCAGTTTGCTTAAAACCTTTTGCCTGAGAACAGTCAGTAATAAAAAGCACTTCAATCGATCTCATCCTTGAGCTATGCCATAATCTTCAATTCAGTTTGTTAGCACTACGAAAAGAAAGGTAAGCTAGAGTCTGTTATAAAAATATCAAGCATATTAAAAAAAAAAATTGGTGGAAGAACTTGAGAGATCATTGTTCCCCTACTTCTTCAATCACTCCAAAAATTTCCATCTGAGCCCAACTTAAACATATTAATATATGCATTTACAACACCAACACAATTTCATTATACACCACATACAATTTTAAAGGTATCTTTTTTCAAATGCACAAGTCAAATTGACTTTCAACAAAATTCATATTCTGACCCCATAGAGAAGTTGTGTGTTGTTGTTTTTTCTTTCAGCCTTGACTTCAGGGCAAGAATTTTTAAAAGTTTTCCTCGTCTCTTAGCTGCTCTAGTGTGGATCTTAACTATTTTAATGCCAGAGTGACTTAGATTTCAAACCACTACAGAGAGTTTTATTTGACATATCAAAGGTTCTAGTAGGCAACATTTCCCCTTCCTATTTTCTGACAAACTTCGATTTCCTTAAAAGGTGAAAATTATAGCTGTATATAAATTAGAGTTGTAGAGATACATCCCTCTTTTATTTAAAATTACTTCAACAGACAAAAAAAAAAAAAAAAAGAGATACGGGTCTTACTGCAAACTCTTAAAAGCATCATGAAAATGTGTGACCTAACTGTATGCTTGCAAAATGTTTTGCACATTATAAGTACAGAGGCAGCAGGCCCAGCTGTAAGCACCGGTTACTGTGCACTGCTGAAGAAAAACATTATACGATAGCAGATCAATCCTCCTTTATCAGGGTAGAAGGAGACTAAACTGATCAGGTCCACCTGTAATACTCAGAGCATCTTCCAGCTACCAAAAGTGAACATTTTGGAACTGTAAGATGGATGAGACATGAGGATACTCAAAGGAGATTAAAAAAAAATAATATTATTTTGCCAGTGTAGGGAGAATCAGCATTCCTTGATGCTCAGAAAATAACAAATAAAGGTTTCACTGATCATTGATAAAAATAATGAAGCTCAGTAAGAAATTGTAAAAATAAAACTGTAGAAACAAAGAAAAGGTAAACAATAAAGTAATGAAGTGCAAGACAGGCAAAAAAGAGAAAAGGCCAGGTTTGCTACGTATTATACATGTCAAATAGTCCTTATTATCCACCATTCTTCTCAACTCTAGAAGGCAGCTCGTGCAGTATAAAGTTACATCAGCAGAAGTAGGAAAATCCAAACACAGACTGGTTATTTTTCTATACAGACATAAATTCAGACAGAGACCATCCAAGGTTGTAAACAAACATTCCTTCACTGCAGATAATAAGAAAAAACTCACAGTACTGTGTGCCTCTGTGACAGAAAGACTTGATTCAGTGAATGATTAAGAGGTGCATATGTGTAAAAATTTACTTCAATAGCATATTCCATGTCCTTTAAATAATAAACTTTGAATGTTTTCTTAATCAGGTAAGTATTTCCCTCCAATTTACAAAAAAACCCAAGTTTTGTTTCTTTCTTTTCTACTTCTTTCCTTTTTTTGAGGTGAGAGCTCTTGCAATTAATTTTTACAAATACTTAAAACCAACTCACAGACAGTAACATTAGTGACTTGATATCTGACAATCCCCTCATCAGAAAGTCACAGTTACATTCAGATAAAGACTAACATAACAAAAATAAATTTTCTAAGGGACATTTGATAGACTTTGGAAAGCCAATTCAAGCAGCAGAAAAACTCTTGCAGATCTGCAAAGAAGTCATTAGTTACATGAAAGCGACTTATTCATTACTAAGTTGTTTGCTCCCCTCCTCGCCTTTTCTGAAAGTCAGTACATCGTATTTCACTCAAGAAGCCATTCTCTTTTCCTCTAATTTTTCCTATGTCTCTAATAATTAATTCATTTTGCTTACACTGCAGTAGCCTCAAAATCATGGTTTCAGTTTCTCTGTAATAGAACTCTGCCAAAGGCAATATGCCATGCCGTAACCTCAATTACAACTTACACAGGAGAAGGCTCAACTTATTTTCTGCTGGAGTCACTCTTTTGTCTTAAACAAAATTCTCTATAGGTTATTGGGTGCCAAAGATGTACAGTAAAAAAGCATATCAGATAATACAAAAATAATTTATTTCAGCAACAAGATAAAGAACTTTGTCAGAAAACTGAGATTATAGAAGTACATCACTATTAGTAGTTATCCTGCTGGATGCTTTCACAACTACAAAATAAAGCATTTACAAAATATTTGTAATTCAGCCTGTGACAAGAGAGTAAAAATAGTATGTGTAATAAAATAATTATTTCCAAAACATATGATTCTCTTACAAGAACCAGTGAAAACTTTGTGTGAAAGGGTTTATTCGTAAAATAAACTTTAAAAATACCTAACATAGTAAAGATCAATTCTGAATTCCATTTCAGCATTTAAAGAGGAGTGCATTTTTTTAAAAAAAAAAATCTACAATTACTCCGCCACTGCCTACTCTCGCAATCCCCTGAAAAGCATTTCAGGGGATACTATGTTCTTTCACTTCTTGACACAAAGAAGTGGTGTGTAACTGGGTGCTCTACTGCATCCTTTGCTCCTCTTCCAAGGCTGTTTAAAGGTATCAACATACAAATGCATGTTGCAGGCTATGGGTGATCCCCCCGGAGCTGCTACTCCCCCAGTAAGCCTTTGTGGGGCTGCAAAAGCACAACGCTTGTGATCTACCTCACCAACAGAAATCCCCAACAGCTACCTCAGCACTGGCTTTTACAATCCCCAGTTCTCTCTCTCATTTGGCCCAGAAAGGTCCTCTTTGGCAGCCACACACAAATACTTTTGACAGACTTCATGCGTGTCGTTCCTTCATTTATGCATCAGTCAAAAAGGTCACCTGCTCTCTGTGAAAGGGAAGGCAAGTTATTGGAGACTCGTGGTCAGTATAATTGAAATAGGTAGAATTAGCTGTGCAGTTTTCAGTGACAAGCCTAAAAATCATGTATTGCCCCAACCCCTTAAGCAGGGGGAAAAAAAAAAAAATGGGGTTCCCTGAATGAAGTCTTTTTAGAGATCTGACATTCCAACAGAAGTTCAAAGACTTTCCACAAAGTGAAACATAAGATAGAAGACTTTGAAACGTGAATGAAGAAATGCTTTGTCTAATTAACCTCCAACCTTAGAAAAAGAAAAACTCTTCTGGCTTAAGATCACAGAAGCCAAAATAAGTGAGAAAGGATCTTTCACAGGGGAATGGAAGAAATTTTAAAATCTTTTAAAGAGTCAAGAATGACTTGGTGTGAATTTTATTTACGAAATCACCAATGTAGTGACATGAAATTAATTTTTCTTCCCTGGCATGAGTAACAGTGAATTAATCGTTTATCTTAATGAACAGTATTTATTCACCTGAAAAGACAGAATGCAATTTTGTTAGTTAAGTTAATGCAACTTCTATTGGACATGCATAGCAAGAAGTAATTAATGGATGTGACTATGACAGAAAAACCTCAAGTCTGTTTTCCCTTCTACAATTAAACTGAACAGTTATGAGAAGCTACATGTTTTTATTTACAAACTGTGTGTAATTTCCTGTCAAAAGGAGTAAAAGAATCAAAATACTGTAAGAAAAAGACTAAAATTCAGTTATAAATAACACAAAAAAACCAACAGCAGCAGCAAACAAAAAAGAAAGCTGTTAGAAGAATTTGCAGCAACTTTTAAAAAATGCACAATTGTTTAACAGGACTCATCACACATTTTAGTTTAGTGCGATGAAGTAAAAAAGCATATGATAGGCTTTTTTACTGAAGGCAGAGTCTTCAACAACTGCTAAAATTTCACAAGTTTAGTCTTCTCTTTTAATTTCAATTGGGAATGGTCTAATGCTTTTCCCTGAAGTGTCTTCTGTGCTCAGCATAAGTTTAGCATGTGTGGCATGTGCCATTAATCACTCTGTTCAGAGTGCAGGAATAAAATAGTTGAGGCACTTGCAATTTTAAGAACAGAAGTCTTTAATATATGGAAAGTCATGCACTGGAAAATAAATAGTGTAATCTGAAAATAAACTGAAAGAAAATCTGGCAGATGACAAAGACAATAGCAGAATCTTGCCAAATATTTCTCACAGCAGGGCTTTTACAAACAAGAGGGTGGCCCTGTTCACTAATGCATCTTACTGTAATGGAGATAAAAAAATAAATGGAAAACTGAATTACTGTATGACTGGAAATAACTGAAGCCAAAGGGGAAAGGGATAGAGCTGTTTGGGATAATGTTAAAGACAAGAGCAATTCTTCTTCCTTTTGTTTTATCAAAATCTGGTTCTCTCGTCAGAATTAGTGAAACCAAGTGACAGCAGTAACTGATGCTGTCAACAACCTCAAGCTAACTTCAAAAATCACAGTCTGGGAATGAACAACACAGCTACACAGTTGGCCAGAATATATAATGCCTTGGGCATAACGCTAGTATTTGGTCTGTTACCTATCCATCAGCCTCATCGTGCCCTATGACACCTTACAGATTGATGCACATAAAATATCTTTAACCAGAAGTATCAAAAGGATACTTGTACTTCATTCAGCTTAGACTATAGCTTTGTGAGCAGCAACATCAGTGGTGACTCAGTCCTGGTTTAGGCTCAAAAAAATCAAAGGACACACTCCTCTATAGCCTCCTCTTGGTAATTTGCCTTAGATAAACTCTATATATACAGGTATGTATAGTTTTAATCAATGCATTATCATCCAATTCTGCATATGCATTCTAATCTGAAGCCACAATCTTAATTCATTCCAAACTGAGTTCTACGCCCCTTAAAATAATAAAGAGACAAATATAGGAAATTCAGTTTGGAAGCTGAACTGAGGCTATCAAGACTATCTTGATGTTTAGCACAGTATGAAAAATTCCATTAAAAAGTGCTACTTTGGACCAAGAAACTTAAATTTCATGCATCAGTTCAACTATTCACATTCACACTGAATCTCCTCATGTGGCTAATAACTCAGTTCATATTGGCTGTCAGAAGCCAAATCTGCTTTTACAAGCCTAAAACTAAAGAAAAAAAAAACAAAACAAAACCAACAGCATATCATCTCTTCAAGCTCTCAGTTCAGACTATCCCCTTATTTTTGGCTTTTGACATGTCTGGCTTTCTCTCTCACAACTGTTATGTCGATATCTAGAATCGTTACCAAATGCAATGCAGATGTCAAAAAGTGAATCTAATCTTTCTTGTGTAGCATCTCTTCCAATTTTCTGATATAATGTCACCTTACTTAGTTATGTACTGCTCTATCAGTGAGTAACCTTTTCATACAACATATTATGGACTATGTTTATGATTTGTATTTTTTCTACTTTTCCAAAAGACTAACCAAGCATCAAAACTGAGGTTATAAGAAGCATTAATAATTAATACAAGGATTTATAAAACGTAAAACAGCTTAATGAGATTTCTGAACACAATTCCTTCATACAGTCAAGATATACATATTCCTGTCTATTTAAAGAACCATGTGTGTACGTTGGAGAAAGCTATACATTTTGGGTTTCAAGTATTTTTCAAGTGTTTTTAAACTGTCTGGAATTATTTAGTTGCCAATGTATCACTGATATGATACTACACTGAAGTTTTCCTTTGTCTGTCTCCATGTTCTAACTTCCATATACCCAAGTGCCAGGGAGAGAGAATAAGTGCTCTTCTCCTGAAGTACATGAAAGGATAACAATAGTGCGTACAAAGAGAAAGTTAGGCAATTAAGCAGTACAATCTCTATGACCTTTGCTCATCTAAGAAGAATTTGACCTGATGGTACCGAAGTGGTCATTTAATGGAGTGTGGCTCTCCACTAGTAGTTTAAGCAAGTTCATTTCCATTGGCCTCTGTATTTGCATTTAATCTTTTATTTAGTCACAGAACACTGAGGTCACCTTTTTAGAAACCACCTACGGAAATAGGGGAGCACTTGTGACATTTCCCTGATTCCTGCAGAATGGTGCAAGATAATGGCAAGTGGAGACTATTTCTTCCATTAACCCTTTGACCCTTCCAGTTAATGGCCTTTTGGTTCATAGAGATACAACAAACAGAGCTCCCTCTAAGAAGCTAAGCTATATGTTACTTAAACAAGTAAAGGCTCCACAGTTACTTGAAAAACAACCTAGGTCATCCTATATGTTGAACACAGACCACACTTAACTGCCAGGTCAGAGGTTCACAAGTTGGCCCATTGGTTTAGTCATTTCATGCAAGAGATGATTCCCGTAAAAAGGCATACACCAAAATGTTTTAGTTTTGTATGTCACAAAGCAGAAATAGATCAATAAAATGTTCAATCTCCTTCAAAACAGTGGTTAAAAAATGGCAGTAGTCCCCTTTCACTCAAAAAGAATGCATGGTTAAATACCTGCAGAACACCTTTCAAAGCTGCGGACATCCTTGTGATAAACATTTAGAGAAAGTCAAATTAATACCAAGTCTTAATGAGGTGACAGAAGCAATTAATTTCACTGATTTCATGCATTCTCATTACTGTTTTACAATGGATTGAATGGGAAACCTTTCACACAATGAGAATACCTTAAGCCATGATGAACAGCATCACTGGAAGAAGAAGGTGTTCCCAAGACCAGTAATATTTTTCATCATTTGGTGTTGAATACTAGGTTAAGGTATGCCAATGTTTCTGCTGTCACATTCCCTAAAATATAACTGATGACACTAAGACAATGCCTGAGTACAAGAATGTGGCTGCAAGTGTCATCTTGCTTATTTTGTACAGGAATTATGAAGTGCTGGATGCCCTTGGGATGTCATAACCCCAGAAGCTGGCATACCTATGATCTGGAATTTATTTTTTACTAAAAAAAAAAAAAGTATATATTCCCAATTTTAAAAATATCTGTGGTAATCTGTAACATTTTGGCTTCTATAATGATTTAAAATAGAGTATCGTTATTTGTTTGATAAACAAAGCTACGCAAACCCATTAGACAAATGTACAGCCGCAGAGTGCCAAAGCAGCCAGAGTGGGCTGCAAGAAGACAACTGTAGCAGAGATGTAGAGGTGGCTCATTCCACCACCTGAGAAAGGAAAGAGACCTTTCAAGTGTCGGTTTTAAGTGATACAGAAGCACAGGAAAGGTACAGATACTCCTATTCTTATTCCCTTTTTCCCTTATACTTCCCCGCCTTCCTACTCTTTTCCAGCTCTTCTCATATCATCACTAAATGATTTGTTTTTTTCCATACATAAATGATGTGTAGGATCTGTGATCACAGATATGCCCAGCTTTGCTGGCCTGCCTCGCACATCTGTTCCACCTGCATAACCTTTGGAGACATCAGGATGCGGCACATGGACCTATTCCCACAGTCTTCCAACCTTCAGCTCACCTCATGGGAATGGGAAGGTGCCATGGAAGACAAAGCTGAGGAAACCAACACAGAATTCCTAATTTAAATGTTTTTTCTGTGGCATGCAAGGAAGTGCATTTCACTCCCAATAATCCCCATTAAAAAACAGTAAATTAAGATGGATATCAGATCCAAGTTTCACAACTCAGTAAGACTTTCATGGGCTTTGGATCAGTTTCTATATGAGGACGAGAAACAGATGTAGAGGCCTGTTATTATGCCCAAGAATGAATCAGGGCAGAATATCTAAGTGGACAAAACACACATTAAAGCTTAGTTTTATTTTCAATGTTAAAGTTGATGACAGTGTTTATGTACAAGTTCATTTCTATTTAAATTTGCACAGAAAGGGTTATTATTTGTCGACATTCCCATGGTGATTTTCAAAATAGCATCAGGGTTGTGATTAGTTGCACACTCTGAAATGAACATCCTTAGGACTGACTTTTAAACAGGCAGGCATAATGCGCGTGAAGTCACACTGTAGTCCCAAGTCATTCACTTTTTCAGTGAAAAATTTCTTTGCTAACAGAGGCAAACTCTGAGAGGGATCCTTTTGTTTGGGCCAGACAGCTGTTAGGATTATTTCTGTCAGAAACAATGCTATCTTAACCACTCAAGTGCTACTAAAACTTTATTCCATTATCATTTTCTCAATGAAAAGCACTTGTGAGACATCACCTCCCATGTTTTAGAATCAGATCAATTTTCTCTTATGGATTCCAGTTGTTTCAGGATCAGAATGCTCCCCAGAGCTATGCAGATCAAACACCGTACTTAAACTGAAGAAGATGAGGCAGCCTAGCAGATGATTCACCTTACCCAGAAACACGGGTTGTTTTTATTCTTTTGTTTTACTTTGCAACTGGCACTCGTAAAAAATCTGAGAAGACTACAGCTAGGTATTGTTAAAAAAAAAATAATAATTCAGAAAACAAACCACTTATAAAGAATTAGACCTTTAGGAGACTGCAAATTCCTCCTAGAGCCAAGAGAAAATCAGACTGCCTGAGGCAGTATGTCATCTTCTTAGTTAACACACTGTTCTTTTTCCCCACCCTTTTAAGTGAACTGTTGGAAACGTTTTAGATCTTGTCTAGAGATAAAAAGTTAATTTTACATGGTGCATCAAAGGCGCAGCATAAACTCATAAATGAAATAATATTTTTCCAGTAAGCCTTCTGCTGGCAACACAGAAGCCTGACTTTGCAATGTTGCAGAACCTTCCTATAACAGCAAGTTTATACATATAAAGGTTTCACTTACTTGTCTATCAGCAGAATTCAATAAAACAAGTTCAGATTTTTTAAGTGAAATTCATAACTGTTTAATATCAAATGCTGTCTTCCTCTGCTAAGAAGGCATTTAAAGTTTCAAAACTATCAAAATCATCTCCCATGAGTACAGCACATATTTTCCTCTCACACTGAGAACAAAACAGACACAAAACCAAAATGAACTATTAAGTAATAGCCATTGTCTTAATTAGTTATTATTTAATTATACACATAAATTAGTTGTTACCGTTATTTTTTCCTTGCTTCAGTAGATTGTTTTTAATTCTTTGCTTTTCCTTGCACAGACAAGATGAATGCATCTTTTCTGGCAATTCCTGCATGCATTACCAATTTATTTTGATTGAAATTATACTTTTGGGTAACCCATGAAGCTCCAGAAGATGAAGAACAGCTCTATGTGTGTGGCTCCTGTTTTACACCAGTAAGAGCTACCAGTTACTACGCACTGCCTCAGCCGTTCTTGTCAAGAGACTAATTTATCAACTGAAGAGGAAAACCATGAAAAAAAAGTCCAAAACAACCTCTGATGATGTTTTTGTTGTATGATAAGAATAAATGTTAACATGACCACAAAACTGAAACACAAATGCTTAATACCTCAGCATAAGTATCTGATACAGACCAGGTAACCCATGTGTTTTGAGATACAGGTGTCCTAAACTAATGACTTCAAGCCCCAAAGATAGCTGCACAGAAAACCTGTTTATCTGAGCGGTTCTTCAGTTTGACATGAAAACCTCCCCGTACAACAAGAGTGCTCTGGCAGATTACCAAATGATTCTTTCATACCCAGATAAACAGTTTTAATCCTTAGAGGCTATCCTAGCCAATCCTCTGCCAAATGTGATGAATGCAATTAAAGTCTTACCCTACAGTACTAATGTGATAAGCTCTCATTGTGAGAAAAAGCCAGCTGAATACATGTAGTAATAAATATCTTCATCTGCACGAATTAAAAACTGAGGCAAACAACCCTCCCAAACAACAGTAAGGATTTCTGCTCTCTTTGGTTTGGTTTTTTTTTATATATATATACACAAAAGCAAAACCAGAAGAATACACTATAAATACGAAATTGTGCAAGGAAAAGCACACGGACTAAATTCTATTAGTTAAATTTTAAGTACAGAACAATATGAGAGGGCCTGGTGATGAACTCACCAGTATGACATAATACCAGAAAGTTGAGCATAGAAAACATCATGACAGTAGTACTTAAATATTTCCCATATGCCTGAACAATTTGTGCATTAGCAGTCTATTGCCTCATCGCTTTCCCACATAACAATCCGAACTGATAACTCAACTCTTTCTGACAAAAACTGCCTTTTTTTATCCAGTCTTGCAGTGCACAGAATAGCAGTATAAGCAAAAAGAAAGATCCAGTTTGTAAGACAGGGGTGTCCAAGACGGGTTGCATTTTGCAGCCCATCTGCCGATAAAGAGACACAGAAGAACCTACGCTGGTAACTGCAGCTTCACACAGGCATCACGGGACATATGAAAGGACACATACAGAGGAAGCCTGGTGCACATTGGGCCATGAAGAAGATGGTCTTTCTTTTTTTGGTGGAGACTCTGTTAATGAACCTCTCGTCCTAAGGCTAGGAAGCAGGTCATGTGCCCCAGAAGAGGTTGCAGCTTGGGGCTGACCAGGCAGAATAGATTTATTGGCATCTGCAGTAAACTCAGAGCTAGGCTGGGAAACAGATTGTGTAAGGTTTCAGTTGAGCCCCAACTCTGCTCCCCTTGCCCCAAGCACTGTACGAGATAATAAAGAAGGAACATCACAGCATGATCAATGTGGCCAAGACACAGACATATATGCAGGAGTCCAATTCTTCATCAGTACATAAGAATAGTAGTTTTTACCCATCTCTCTTTTCTTTGCCTCTGTCTTACGCTCATCTTTACACCACAAAATGGTAGCAACTGAGATAAGACCTTCTTTCAAAAGGTATTTTAGACATGGTGTTTTTCCTAATATGCATTTCTTTAGAGTTGATGCATGTTGATAATAGATATAATATATAGATAGATATAAAGTAGTTATAAATACAATTATGCAACCAAAGGATGGCAATCTGACAAGAAAACTCTGAATCAAGCTGCTAAGAAAATAAATACCTTGTCAAAAATATGGAAGTACTCTGTCATTAACAAAGTTTGAAGCAAACGCTTTACACGAAACACCACCAAGTCAGTTATTTGACAATAACTGGTTCTACTTTAAAGCATCTCAAATTCATGTTTAATTATGCCTAATGCATCATTTTATTCTCCTAACATAATTGGTTAGCATAAGCACACAAAGTGCTGACAGTGACCTTTCTGTCTCAAATATGCTATTCACAGCTATTTAATTAATCCCTTACGTGTAGCAGGACATACAGCCTAATGTCCTACAGAAGGGCACTGAATTGGCCTTATTGTCACCATATGAGATGGCATTCATCTCCAAATGCCAAAGCACAGCATAAGGAATGCAGAATAAGAATAGAAAGTATTTAAAAGAACATGAGGAGAAGAAACTCTTGAATAGCTTGCTCATTTAGTATCATTTACGGATCAACATTTTCAATGAAAAATATCCAAGAGATTGTTTTCCCACTTGGGCAGTCCAAGTCTTTAAGTGCAGTGACTGCTTTTGCACTTTAAAAGAATGTTTCTTCACTAACCAGCAATTAAGAGTCCAAGGTCAATCAAGGCAAAATTCATCTTCTCCGGTTTTGTAACTTTCCCTCTTATCAAACTGTATGTATGCATAAAGCACAGACTGCAATGACTGTCATAAAACAGCTTGAAAGTTTCAGAAGCAAAGAGAAAGTGAACTGTATTTATCTGCTCAAGTTTAAGAGATTCTGCTTCTCTCTTTTCTGATCCATAAGCTTGTCAAAAAGTAAGAGTTTTCAGTTTTGAGATTCATTTAAAAAAAAAAAAAAGGTCTAAATAAAAGTGTATTAAAAATGTATTTACAATAGTTCCAAGCACAATTTGAAGAAAATTTTAAAATAAAACCAAATAACAAAAACCCTAAGTTTCTAAAATATAGAATTAGTTTAAGGTTAACAATACTACATTTGAGACAGAATTGCATTTCACATTGTATTTAGATGCCCGGTTATTTTGCTTCAAAAGCATAATCTCTAAACAACAGATAAAAGTGCTAACCCTTCTCTACCCACTACACCTTCTGCAGCCTGTCCTCCTACTGCACACTTTAAAATTCACACCACATCTTACATACTGAACTGTCAACTTCTAACTTCATCAACAAAAATAACTTAAAACCGGGTTACATATTTCTTAATTAGACAGCCATTTACAAATCTCTGTAGACAAATCAACAGTTATGCTAATTCTTATTGAAAAGAGGGACTGTTCCTCTTTCTCCTTTTGCCCTGTGAAGTCTTAAGCAATCTTCTTTCCATGAAGCATTAGGTAAACTCAATTAAAAAGAAATAATTCAAATCTCTCTTTTACACTGGAAATTTAAAGTACCTCAGAAAACACCACAATTTATGAAAATGTAATTGTGTAATCTTTAAACAGTTCTACTGAAGTACTTTTACCACGTACAGTTCCCCAGATCTCTTTCTACCTCATAGTTATTAGCAATAGCATGTGTTTCTCATACACACAAAGCCATTAAAACAAATGTACGCTGTATGCAAAATCAATTATTATTGATTGTTTTGAAAAGCAAAAATTCTCTCATGTTCATACAACATTCTTATTTGTATTAAAAAGAAAAGAAACAACATTCATTTCTCACACCAAGAATCCATGCTCCAATTATAATTTCCTGAATAATTTTGCCTGGTCTGTATATAGAGAAAGCTAATGGTAGAAGGAAGGGTGAGCGGTGGGGTTTTTTAAGTTCAGGGTTGTTGTCTGCCTTTTTTTTTTAAGAGATATAGACACTTAGGATAATCCTAATAAGTCAAAAACATACCTACCTCCCTGTTTCAGCCCATCAAGGAAAAGGATGTAAATTTAGTCTGCAGTCTCTTCAGGCCCCAAAGTCTCTTTTTAGCTTAGAAGGACCTATTAAATCTACACCTCTGAAGTTTACATTGCATGTCACAAGTATGATACTTACTACACCATCAGACTTCCAGTGAAGAAATCAATA
This sequence comes from Microhierax caerulescens, assembly GCA_035590215.1. Lineage (NCBI taxonomy): Eukaryota > Metazoa > Chordata > Aves > Falconiformes > Falconidae > Microhierax > Microhierax caerulescens. Next base: position 8,076,171 of record JAVJGJ010000032.1, on the reverse strand, counting down.
GGAAAACACTTTATGTTACCTCTTTGTTCACTGAAAAAATAATTAAGGACAGGTCAGCAGAACTTTATCCCTTTGCACATGCACTGTACAAATTAAAACTACTAACACCAGCTTACATAAATTTGAAGAGTACAGAAATAAATAGTTCTTGGCACTTCTTGTCCCTGTGCACTTGCCTGGCATGGTCCCTACTTAGTCTTTTGCTGTTCTTCTGCAAAACAGCTGCTGATGTTTCCAACCCATTTCACTGGGGTATAAATCTAAATTCAGATTTGCGCTATTCAGAAGGCACATTCTGTTCCTAAAATGAAGAGACACTCTGGAAACCCAAAGAGTTCTTTCAAAAAGCAGTATGAAAAATGATGGGACACTGAAAAAGTTGCATGTACTAGGCCTTTGCTTTAATGGCAGAAGTAAGGATTACAAGGTAACAAGCTTGTTAAGACAACTGGTATGTCATGAAATGTATTCACTTAGTACTGCGTGTTGCGGGGAAGCGTGATGATATGCTTTGTCAAGAACAACTTGAAATACACTGTCTCATTAAAACACAGGACTACACTGCACACTGCACTGAGCCTTACATGATTATAATAATAATAAATATTTCAAGCAGCTCACGTGCATTTGGACACTCTGTGTCACAGGAATCTTCCTGGAACTTTTTGATAGCTGCCTTTCAGATTTGACAGTTCATACTCTATTAATCAACACTGTAAATCCCAACAGTCTCTCATCACCCCCTGAAGGCCTTAAGTGTGATTTTTTAGTACTTTGTCAGACATGACTGCAGAAACTCAAGTCAGAAAAGGAAAAGCAGCAGAGGTGTGTCACTGAGAATTACAATCTGCTTCACATTATAAAATTAAGATTCTGTTTCAAGCAGTTACGCTTCTGCAACTCCCTTTTCTCTGCTGAATCAATTACTTTTAACTTTTTTCTTCATCAAACTCCATGCTAATGCTAGCCTTCAGTTTGGGCCACTTTTACCTTTAAAGGGTCATGACAGCTGGCGAGCAAGAGCATGCAAAAGGCCAGTGGACAGCACTCAGGATGGCTAGGGAGAAGAATATATAGTATAACTCTTGACAACCTGAATAGCTCTTCAAAGCCTGCCATCCCCTGCTTATACATCCTTTTAGTGCTAGCCTTTCTGCTCCATCCTGGATTTTAACACTAATTAAAGCCCCTTCTCAAAGGCTACGGATGTTGATTCTAGATCAGTTTTCTATTCCCAAATAGCCCCATAATCTCTATTTACTTCCCTAAATTAAATCTAGCATGCTTTCCTCAGAGTTGCTATGCTTTCATTGTTTCCAATGGAAATTGCAAGTCCCCAGCTTCTCTATACTCTGGCTATACAGCGTGAAAGGCCTGGCTTGTGTGTCTCTGAAAATGCTACAAAAAGAAGCCCACATTAGAGACAAAAGCCGTCCTTTGTTCAGTCCACCAGAACACACAGCTTCATGTTATCCAGTCTCCTCTTGCTGCTAAAGAGATTATACTGGTGTTTTCCAAGAAAAATTGCTCAGTTCCAGACTGCTGAGTTGTAAGAAACTTGAAGCAACTCCTGCTGGCCAGCAGGGAAGTAGGAAAAGCAGAGCAGGTATCCTGCCTGCATTGCTGAGAGGTGGCTGCCAACAACTGGTTCCTTCAAGAAATTGAACTCTGACCACCAACAAACATCCTGTATTTCTTTCTTACACCAAATTCTAGCAAACTAATGAAAGGGTGAATATTCTCCTCCTTTTTTTAAGTTTAAAATATGTGATCATAGGTAACAGATGCTCCTTGATATTTCCTGTGTTGTCTCAATTAGTGGGCCAGAAATCCTGGGTTTTAGAATCACACTGAATTCTCCCTCTACTAGACTTGCAATCTGGCACACAGCAGGCACCAAAGAAAATGACTAGGGCGGATAGGTATGCAGCAGAGATCAGAAGTGTGGATACAGTATACCTGTCCCTTCAAGCATTGTGTGTTTTCAATATCCAGGCATTCATGTCTCACAGCCGTCACGTTCAGTGCAAGACAGAATACTTGCGGTTTCCTGCAACATCTTCAGTGTACAGAGGACCTATATCCACATCCATCACGTTCAGTGAAGTAAGAGTCTATCTGCAAATGTTGAGCTTCAACATTCCTGCAGTGATCTGAATTACAATATGCTGCAGGTGAACATGTTAAATTTCTGAATTGGTAGACATGAAAAAAGTTCTGGCAGAGTCATTAATAAATGTGGTTAATATGGAAAAAGACTCATTTCAGAATGTTGCTGGGCACCATTAAGGGTGATGGAAAAAGCTCTTTTTCAGCTAGCAAATATAATAATCATGGCAGATATCAGTGTGTGTAACAGATAAAGATGGAACATCTGCATTTATTACTATAACATTTAAAATGCTGATATCCGCAGTGTAAATTACCCAGGGCAATGCTGCTTCTAAACCTTCTAAGGCAACGTATCGCACCTTTGAATTCATTTATTGTGTCCATATTGAACATTTGGGTTGGGTTCTTTTTCCCTTACTAACAACCTACCAGTGATGCCAAGTACCACTGATGATGAAAACCTGGGTTTGGAGGATAAATCTATATAAAGTATAAAACAGTGAACACCCATCAGACTCTTGAAATATTGTTACTGTTTTCAGGCACTGCTCTGCTACACGAAAAAGAAGGAGAGATTCAAGTGAGGCATATTGTCAGTGCACCCTTGCCATAAGTTATGCAAACACAAATCAGGAAACAAGAAAAATGGAACTCCAGATAAAGACTAATTCAATTCACAAGTCATGATAATGCCCATAAGCCATCTGGATATGTGACTATCTTTTAACTGCAACCTTGAAGAAGAGATTCTGTTTCCTGGAAATGAACAGAATTAATGGTTGAATACTGATTAGTTAGGTAAAAGCACCATGGTCCCTCAACAACATACTTACTGGTTTGTTTTCTTTTTAATCTCTCCTGCTATACTGTTGGGAAATAGAGTATCTACCAGTTTCAATGTTTGAAATTAGTTTTCAGGTGAAAGTAAAAACTCCTAATGTAAAGAGCATTATAAACAAATGAATCTATAAAGATGAGAATCAAAATAATCTTTGCACAATGGGTAAAGGGCTAACAGAGACCCTCAGAGAAAAGAAATCCCACCTTTGCTGCTATAACCACAGCATATGCTATTCTTGAACTAAAGTCAGAGAGAAAGGGTAATATGAATTGACTAAGAAGTTGGAAAAATCTCTATTATAGCCAAAAAAACCCCAAACACAACCAAAAAAACAACCAACCAAAGCCCAAACTCAAAACTGAGTAACAAGAGAGATGATTCAGAGATTATTTCAGTTTCAATCTGCTTGCCCCAGAATCTTTCCCAGCAGGGTCCCCCACAGAATTAATATCATCTTTCCCTAAACCAGAGATTTCTAATGGAGCCATCCTGCTCCACACCTGACTGTGGAATAAACCTTGATGGCCTTCAGGAGGGATGGCACAGGTGCACTGCATTCCACTGATTATTCCCAGCTAAAAAGTTACTAATTATTCAAAGATGGGAACTGGCCTTGTCTCACTGATAGGCTCTGTCCATTCTCAATAAACGAAGTTAAAAAAAAATAGACCTTTTCTCTGCCTTGGTCTGAGCCATAAGCTAGTTGGTTAAATAAAACATACTATCACAGCAAAACTACCTGATGCAAGTCATTACATGCTTCTCTAACTGCTGGGGGGGGTGGGGGGGTGGGGGGGAAGATGGAGAAGAAAGAAAATAGTAACAGTCCCTTTCCTTGATGGCTTGAGAATTCTGTAAGTTCAAGTCTACTGATCCTGCGGAAAAGTACAGACACACCCAACTTTTACTGAGCTTAGCTTGAGAACCCTCTTAAGCATGAAATAATGAAACTAAGACAGAACTGTACTGAAATCATATCAAATGGAGTGTGGAATGAGTATTATATAAGAACAATTTTCTTGTAATATCAAATCTTACTTATTTTTATGAGACTCTAAATAATTTCTTCCTAGACTTTCTTTGTGGCTTTTCAGCACTGCATAAATGAATATCAAACAGCTATTTAAGGTCTTTCCCATTCCTTTTCTAGTTGCCTCTTGGCAACTAGACTTATTTAATAGGAAAATACTTGATATTTATAACTGATATGGTATTTCTGTGATACGAAAATAACTGAAAGCCACCCATCTAACAAGAAAATAGGGTGTGAAAACACACACATACCTAAAACAACCTCGTCTAGACTTTCATACAAGTGTTTCTCATTAAGTTTTTATGTTTGGAAGAAGCATTATTAAATATTGTGTTTTAGTCCACAAACTACTCAATAAGAAAACCCTTTTTATATTTTCTGAAATCCCACTGCTGCCGATTTACTTAGTGTTCCTGTTATCCAAGATGTTTTTTATATTGTGTGGCCTAAAGTCACTTCCGTATTTTTTGCATGCACTACTAAGATTTTTTTGTTGTTGGTGGTGGTGTTTTCTTTGAAGTATGCACCTGTCACAGGCTAGCATTAAAATATCACCTGGAAACCAGCAATAGAAATGGATTACTTAATATCTGCTTCAGCAACTAATTATGCAGACAATATTTCTCATAGTCCCCTGGAATCCAAGGCAAGTCCCATTTGTTTGTTAGTGGTTTATTATTACAAAGCTGACATTTCTGTCACGAGGAACAAAAGATATCTAGTCTTCAAAGAAAAAAGAAGGAACAGCCTTTCCGCATTAGGTCTTCAAACTGAAGAAGGAGGATTTCAAGTTCTTCTCCAATTTATAACTATGTAATTTGTCACTTGCATTTATGAGATAACGTGTTTGGGCATGCAAGTTATGCTGTCCGCTGCACTCATCTACTGGGTCTGTTTTTTGTTCAGTGGTGCAATATTTCACTAAATTTTTCTTCAGTCTCTGTGGAAATTTGATATTTATTTTAATAGATTGGATGCTGTAATTTGACAGATTCATGCTTCTGTTTTTATTTGTCAAAAACAGTTAAGGTTTCCATCTAGTGTTTGTTAAAGACACTCAGTGTCATGACTGACAAATCTAAGACTGCAGGTAGCCTGAAAAAATTTGAACATTTTCCATCAAAAAAGTTTTGTCATCTCTTCCTTCGTGCCTTGGTCCTCTCAACCTTAACCCTTCCCCTCCCCCTCCTTCTGAACTTAACTGATTCCTCTCAGCCACTACTGTACCACTACATACCCAAACTGTTGGAATTATTTTTTTAAAAGACTCCAAAATTAACTGTATTCTGCTAATCTCTGAATGCACTGTAACCTTTTAAACCTTTCAGTATTTTCAGTTTTGAAGAAAAGGCTTATAAGGAAAATTGCTGGGCTCATTCAAAGCAGAAAAAGGAGGTTTTCTGTTCACTAGCAAAACCTTACATTCTTCCACAGACTCCACTACTTAACCTGCCATTTTCATCAATATTGATTATTATAGTGATGCCTTTCCTTTTGGTATTTCTGCATCCATTGCTGCATCCATTCTCTTATGTGTTTTCCTTTTCATGTTCTTCACTGAAAACGTAACATCTAACTAGTTTCTTCCCCTGCCTCTTGAACGAATACTTCAGTGGATAACACAGACAGGTATGCCCTTAATGTTCATGTAGTCTCCTTTCCTCCATCACTTCCATATGTTTCCATCTGAACTCTACCACTGAAGCTGAATTTTTAATTAAGTATATAATATGATTACCTCTTCATTTCTGCATTTAGGTGTCTGCCTTTCCCTCTCTTTTCTTCAGATTGCCTTCTTATTCTAATATATACAAACCAAGAACTTTGTATATAGGTTTCTCTACCTACCCAACACGCATTTCATGGATTTCTGGTTCTCATTCACCGGCTGTTTGACTTCCCACCCACTGCACAGGAGAGCTCTGCCCCTCATTTACACTCAGTGGCAATCAAAGTCAGAAGGTGTTCCTTATGCCCTCAAACAAACAGCTTTTCTTCCATTGCTGGCAGAAAGCCACCTGTTTCCTAAAAATCCCTCCCCACTGCAAACATAGCCACCAACAGTGTTCAGTCACTTCGGCTTCCTTAGTTCAATTTCATCTGCACACTCAAAAGAGAAAGCACTCCGTGAAGAGCACAACTGAGAAAACACCTTGCAGAAAACCATTATTCCAGAAGGACCAATGGAATTTGTCATGCCAAAAATGTAAAAGTGCACGAGTATTTCTTAGAAGTCACTAGCTGTAAGAATTAAAATATTTGAGGGACTAAGACAAGTAAACCTTAGAGGCTTAACACCCAGAGTCAGCAACTCAAAACTTCACCTCAATTTGACTTCAAAATGTTGTATTACCCCTTCTTTGTTCTTTTTTTTTTTTTTTTAATGTCATTCTTCCTTTCATCTTCGAAGTATTCATGGCATATGTAAAACATGTTACATTCACAACCTTATTCCTTATTCTATTTAGAAGAGATACAAATCTAAACAGAAATGTTATTATGTGGATATTAAAATACAGATTACTGGATCAGATATGAAGATCTCATGAAGAAAGATCCTACTTGCATGAGAAAGCAAATAAATGCTGGTTCTTTATAATACAGAAGGAAATTCCAACCTTTTCTGCAATAAAAAACACCTAATGATCCAGCACATAAGTACAATTTGTACAATGAATAATAAGTGAACCTCAACAGTATACACACTTTGAAATTTGAAATGTTTCTTCACAAGTACTACTCTGTATAGATGTGAATGTAATTTGAATTTTAAGTTCAAGGAGGATGTTAAGGTGCATTAATTCCAAAAACACCTATACGTACCTTACTTAACACATAGTAAAATAGTGCAAATGCAGAAAAATCCAATTCTTTACAAAATCTTTAAGCCTATAACTACTTAATTTCTAGGACAGAAATTAATAAAAAGGAGAAGCTTGAAAACTAGGAAGGTCACATCATAGGATACAGCAGCATAATTGGTGTGAAGACAGTGTGCCATATTTGAACATTAAAAGTGTGAAAACATTTATCTCTTCTTAGATGTCAAACAGCTTTTAAAATTATGCACAATTAGACCTAATAAACATCACACTTCTTTTTCAAGCTACTGCACTTTGACTGTAGGCTACACATATTCTAACGCTAGTAGTGTTGAAGCGACATTTTATAATGTCATTGCATAGAGAGACAAAATCATTATGAACTAACCTCTCTGAAAGTTACAGATAGTTGGAAGATACTCTTAATTGTAGATGCCATATTAATAAATCACTTTAATCTGAAATACAGACAGACAGTCATCCTCGAATAGAATTCTTTCATTTACATATTGTTACTGAACTGTACTCTGCCATGTATACAGAGTTTATATCGGACCTCCAATAGATACAGTTATTCACCTCTTAACTGAAAGGTGTGGTATGTGCATGTCTGGTTAGAGCAGGTTTTTCACTAGACACTCACTCTGTTTTATTCACAAAGATAATAATACATCAGATATATACTACAGACAGTACGTGTCTCCTGCAAGGAAACTTCTTTTCTCTCTCCATTTCTGAAGAACATTTGGAGCGGTTAAATTAGACACACACACACATGAACACACTCAAATCATTCCTACTCACTTAAAATTGTTAACAGAGCAAAGAATGTATTTTGTGTTGATATTTGAAATCAATTCATGTTCTTAAGATTTTTTTGAGATCATAATTAATAATATATCAGGGATTTAAAGAAATCAAACAAAAACCCCTATACTGAGTGCATTTAGCGGTATTCCTCCATGTGTAACAAGTGAAGGAGCAGATGGTCAACAGGTAAGTCCAGCTCTCAAATTCCTTTCAAGAAGCAAGCACGACTCACATGAGGTTGTGATCTGACCCCTTTTGTAGCTAAGTCAGTTCAAAGAATACTGTAACAAGCAGCCAAGGTGTAGGAATTATGAGAAGAGACACCATGGAAATGCAAAGATTAAGATAAAACTCCTGATAGTAACAGCTGAATTTGATACCTCTTGAGTTTTGCCTGAGTGAGCTACGGCCTCATGCCAGTCCGTATGGATGCTCCACTGAAGCGGGTTCTATGTGGACAGACTTTCTGAGGACAAGCTCTACTACTGCACACTTGCTGCTTTTTGACCAATTAAGGAGGGTTGCATAAACAATATTTATAAATTACAATTTGCACAATGTTCCAAGACAGCAAAGAGTTATTAAAATGTAGGTAGACGCAACTTGATCAGTGAAACAAATAACACACCTTGTTTTTAAAAGACCACAGCGTAGCAGTGCATGGTCCTGATTTGGTTAAAACCAAATACTCCTAACAGTTCACATATGAACTTCAATGCTTCTTTGTAAGAAATATTGAAGCATTATATTCTTCTGCCAAAAATGATTTCACACTTTCAAATAGGTGAGAAAATAAGAACCACATTGCCAGCGTAGTGAAGCTGTGAATTTTGTTTTCAACCAAAGCAGAGAAAAGGCCTTAAATCACAGGTACATTGTAAAAATAAAACACTGCAGATCTACAAAACCAACAAAAATTGAACTCACCAAGTTTTCATGTGAAACCACAGAAGTACAAACACCCACTGTGTCTTTGATTTTATTGAACATTTGGTTTTTGAACTGAGCTGGGCAAAGCATTTCTGGGAAAATATCCTAATCAAAAAAATCAGAAATTTCCCATTGGAAATTTCCTTTTCAAAAAATGGAGCACTAATGCTAAAGAATTTACCTCAATTGACATGGGATACTATCATTAAAATCACCTAGCTACTTTCCATTCAGAAATTTGTCAAAATATCCCAAAGACAAAGCCCCTATCTTTAAAAAGCCAGGTATTTGCAACACTTACTTGGCTGTGTACAGCCAAGAGTGTAGTAATGGAAAGTACATACAATAAGTCATTAAGTTAGGATTGTAGAAATATGAAAAAAAGTCACTATCTACCCTTCAATATTTGATTTGGACACCTTATACTATCCAGCTGGGGCCTGAGAGCATTCAAGGCATTCTGGTGGGAACAGCCACACCTTCTCTCCTCCTTCACATTCCTCTGGGTATCAGAGACCCAGAAAAGGAAAGAAGCTGGAACACCAAGCCAGCTGTTATGCAATCAAGCAAATCACACACGTTATTGAAGCATGCAGTTAAGAGACACAGGCTGCTCTGATCAGAAGGATAACAGACAATTTGGCAGCTGCCCATTTATGCTGGAGATAACGTCTGTGGCATGGGAAAGAAAAGTTGTATCTGAGGAACTCCTTTCTATTCCTGAAACAAAAATTATAGAGGTCATCTGTGAGCCTCCAAACACCACTTTCTCAAAGAACTCATTCTATGTAAGGATGCTGGTACATTGCAAAACAAAATGAAAGTCTGTAGAGCACATAAGGTCCTAACTGCCAGTTGCTGTGGCTTAGACTAACTTTGTAAAGTACAGCTACCTTGTTCTGAAATGAAGATTATTATTGAGCAACATGCTCAATGTACATTTGCTTTCTTTTTTATTTGTTCTACTTCAGAAGAATTGCATTGCTTTACAATGGAAGGAAAATGAGTGTATATCAAAAAAAGTATATCCAGATTTTATTTTAATATCCAGGTCTCAGCCAACACCACTGTTATATGACAATAGCAAACCAGATGTGCTTTCTGGGTGTGGACATGCAAACACCACAGCAAATGATCTCAGGTCGCTTCGCATTGTTATACCTGGATCTGCCACAAGAAGTAGCTTTTGAATTAGAAAATGTGCAACCAGGGGAGCACACATTTTATATTCTTTGGAGGCTCATTAGCACATTTCAACAATCTGCTTGGGAAAATAAGGCTTGCTACAGAGAATAACAGTCAAGCCAAGAATGGGAGATACTTCCACAATTCTGGCTTGCAAAATGAGACGGGAACGAACCATGTCATTCACATGCATGCCCAAACCTGTTTGTTCCCAGAGCTGAGACAGCAGCACTGCTCATAAACAGCTGTGAGCAGGGTAATGACATGCAAACACTGAGCATGTTAAAATTCTTTACAAAGCAAAGGGAATATTTACTGTATAGTACATACTGCCTTCATGTCCTAGGGTATCAGCCTCAGTAAAGCAGTAATCCTGTGAAAAACCATTACAGAGGGTAAGATTTATGATATTTATGTTCATACACAAGGCTGATCAGTGAACAACCAAATTTATGGCAGTGCAGCCAAATCATAGAAGATATGCTCTCTTTCAGAAATTCTTAAAGAACTCTGTTGGGAATTGGCAATTTCTGAATCTCTCAATCATTCCACTATGAAATATTTAATAATAACCAAGAAGATTTATGTTTTAATACAGAGGGTTCTTTAAGCAGAGAATGATAGAAAATCTTTTCTGAAGTCCTGCAACATTTTGTAAGACTCTGACTAACAACCCAGGACAGCATAATTGGGCATGCTTTTTCACTGCTTAAAAAATATTCTCATGTTTTATCCTAAAGGGAAGAAATGAAGAAAAGAACTCTTTTGTCAGTGCTTTACATTAAGATTGCAATGATGTATTCTGAATTGTGATATTTGTGCTCTAGACTTTAACTCACGCTACAGCCCCAGAGAGGGGAGAAGCCCACACCAGGGAAGATCTCCCTGACTATAATATATGCAAATCATGATGTTGACACATATACACTATGTACCTTTTTAAACAAGGAGTTGCACCATATGATTACATAAACTACCATTTGGAAATTTAGTCCCCATTATGGCAGAACTTGTCCATATCTGCCAAGTAAGATAAAAGATTGGTTTTGAAAAGATATTTTTTTTCCCATTTCAGTGAAGCAAGAAAGCAGAAATGACACGGTTTCCCCACAGCCTGGATAAAACTTGAGTTATATTTTGCTGAGTTGAAGATTGGTGGCACAGTTTCTTTTTCTTTCAGAAATTCAGATGGGACTCTGTTGAGCGCCATTCCTTGCCCACAAGCCACATTCAGAGAGAAGTCCAAGATGCTGTATGCTTGCTCAAAATACTTTAGAGGCAGCAAAACAGAGGAGGTCTCATTAACCAAGTTAACTCAAGGTATCGCTCACAGACAGTCTTCCTAAAATTATTTTTATGCAAAATTCTTTTGTATAAGCATATATGGTGATTACTGGAACAGGCTCCCCAGGGAAGTGGTCATGGCACCAAGCCTGTCAAGAGTTCAAGGAGCATCTAGACAACGCTTTTAGTCACATGGTTTAGTTTTAGGTAGTCCTGCAAAGAGCAGGGAGTTGGACTTAATGATCCTTATAGGTCCCATCCAACTTGAGATATTCTATGATGCTATGATTCTATGTACACATTTCAAAAAATACCCTGCATCATGCCTTTTACTGAACACACTCAGTAGGTCCGAGTAACTGAGGGTTGGCATGGTTTTGTTGTCTTCACCATACAGAAGATTGTTATGTTTAAATCTAGGAAGACATGCAATTATAAAATTAACACAGGCAAATTGTGTTTTTTATAGAAGTTCATGCCTTTGGTGACTTTAGGCAGCCAAAGAGGTTACAAAGGCACCTGCTCAGCTACTCAATGGGTGTCTCAAAGAAAATGTGTGGGTAGTCTTCAAGGAAAAGAGTCCCAAGTGATATCCATTCAATTAGAAAGGATCTGACGTTGCACCTAAATTCTTCTGTATTGCTATCTGATGTAGGTGACATAAGGTGCATATAATTTCAGGGCCATCATCATTCAACTGCATTATAAAGCCTATTTGTGGAACACATCTCATTTGCCCTTTATCCCAAAAATACCACAAGAGGGCATGTCATAGGGCAAGACTGAAGTATTTTCTGCACTTGGCAGAGCTGAAAGAAAAACTAGTAAGTCTTAAGATAATCATACCCAGTCATAAGTAATATGCAGCCTGCAACACCCTGGAGAAACATGATGAATATGACCCAGTATGGAAATAGGTAACATGCATCTGAAGAAACCAGAGTGGATCAGCACTGGGAAGGCAACAACCCTCTAGATATGCTGGAAGAAACTAGTTCTGACCTATGAAAAGAGGACGTAATCCTTTGGACGAGACTTGTCCCGATGCATGGAAAAAGTAATGCACAGTGGAGGCTGAGGAATAAAGGTGGCACCCACTGACCTCCATCATCTCATGCTGAGCCATCTTGACCTCAGGGATGAAAAGCCATCATGGCTTGCAGCCAGCAGAGTCAACAGTACAGCTTCAGATATATGGTACTATAGACCTAAGGCTTGACCATTATGTTTGATTAATGCTTAATTTTTAGTTATATGATAAATGGCATAGCAGTTAAGCATAAATAAATGCTTCTTTGTGGTTTCTGAAATTTGCCAAAATATTCCCACCAGTGGCCCCCAATTTCCTAATTAAAATAGCTGTTACACTTCCTAAGTTGCCCATATCTGAGCCATCCATTTGCATCCCAGCTCTATCACAACACTTTTATTGGATTATATCCAAACTTGAGCCAAATCAAAAATCCCAAATTCCTTGTTGCTGAAAAGAAATGAAAAGCAATTAATTTACTTTGCAGACAGGCAGGATCAGCTAACCAACTCTGGCAAACATGCTTGAATGTTGGATACTGACTATCTACAAACCTATCACACTTAGGCAATCAGACAAACACATCCTCCAAGAACACAAACATACCTGCTAGTCTGGATTGTACTAAAGGACAAGCTTTCCAACTCTTACAGCAACTATGTGCACAGATAAAGATTATGGATCAATGCCCATGGGATCTCATGAGTGCAAAGAATCCCTTTCATGTGGGAAGTTCACAAAACTGAAGCAAGCACATAAAAGCTTTCTATTTAATGCATGAATTACACACCCAAGACACAGAGGTCATTACTGCAGATGGCTATGATTTCCAACTGCACAACATACAAGCAGCAGTCAACCTAGCTGCTTGAGCAAAAGCTCACTGCTGTCTGCGATAAGGAACATAAACACTTGTTTTCTCAAGAGGCTGGAAGTAACCCAGGGGACAGCAAGACAAAGAAAGCTGTGTCACAAAGACATGCTTAGCTCTACAGAATGCTAGGCTTTGCAGAAGTATATAGAAAAAGAATCTTTGGAGAGAAGAGAGGTGTAAACACAAAGAAATACAACAATACGCAAAAAAGCAGCTAGCACCAAAGATCTTGGTGTACTGAAAACACAAATGTTACTTTTACATGCAAGTGGCATTGCATTTCTCTCAGTACTGGAATGCCATCCCCAGAGGTAGTGGTATGACAGACTCTCGGGTGTGTCTTTTTCTTTTAATGCAAGACATTAATGGTGTAAACAGCAAATGAGAAAAATGAGACAAACTATACCAACTCATGTTTCATCTTTCCAAGTCTAAGTGATGCAGCTGGTTGACTATAGGGAAGAAAGATGTTATGCAGCACATCATCTTTGATAATGCCCTACTTTAGGACCAAAGAGCAGGCTGATTATATTTTGAAAGCTACATGATCAAAGGAAATTAGAAAAAGCCTTTTGAACCATTTTAGTAGATGCTTCTATCAAACTGTATCAGACCAAATCCTCCGTTTCAGTTTGAGCAGTTTAAGCCATAGCATCACGCTTCTGCTCTTTAAATCTATTAATTAAAAAAATAAAAAAAAATCCTTCCCCAAAGAAATGACCACACTAACTCATTATTTTGTGTAACCAAGTGCAATCAAAGAGCTTCATTTATTTTATGTAAATGCCCTCTCCCTTTCCCAGGACTAATGTTTTCTTATTCTCTGTTGTGTCACTTCATATCTAACCTAGATATTAAGATTGTCTGGGTGGAGACTCCAGGTAAAAAAGTCACTACTGACTAAAAAAAAATCAGCACCTTAGTAACATAAGATACTTTTTAAGTAAATACCCTGGTTCCTCCTCCTCTGCTACAATATTAAAAAACGGTGCATACAACATATCCAAATATACCCATTTTAATTGAAATCTATTTTCTGTCAATAAAAAGTTTATAATTCTTAATGATCTAAAATCAAGACTGATTTTAAGTAGCCTAAGATGTTTAAAGCAGACAGGCATACAGTACAGTGTTATTAAATACGTAATTGCTTCATGCTTACAGCATTTCCTCTGTTAATGTTAATAAACCAGGTGTAGAAGCCACAATTGCTTCCTCCAAACAGCACCACTCAGGCTGCCATTGTGTCCAATTACATCTCTGATTCAAAGGCTGGTAGCAGAGCGCCAGGAAATGACAGCTGCTCCGTTGTCAACATGTCCTACAGTACAAAACCATGAGTCATGGCATAAAGGGGTTAAAGTGTGTGATGGCAATGACAGAATTTTGGTGAAGATATTAAAGCTCTCTGAAGCCTTGGCGGTTTACTGCCGAAGCGTAATGCATTCCCATGTTTCATTCTGTGGCTGGTTACGGCAGCGTGTGGTATTTACTTGTACAGCCGTTCTTACTTCTGCTCTGCTTCTCTCCTGAAAACTACAGTACAGTACTGGCAAAAATCAAGAGTGATGAGATTTTGTAGACCAAGGTCTCCTCTAAGATTCAGACTCCCACATTCACTAAACGAATGTGAGAGGAAGACTTGCCTTATATCCTTTGATACAATAGAATTTGATCGAAGAGATTTTATCTCTGTTTTCCCTTGTTCTGTTTTCACTTAACAGGAAATCTTTATGCATTGGCAGTCAGATTTCACAGCTAAAAAAATAATGCCTGCCTTGAAAATTTGAGTGTCTTTCATCTATTTTCCTTTAGCGCATATCAATGAGTGTTTCATCTGAGACACATCAGGATATACACTAAGCTCTTAAACACATTAGACCAACTGGATCAAGTCCTTTCAATGTGTTACCTTATGTCTGCCTTGGTCTTTCATTTTACATCATTATTTCCTTTTGGTTTATTAATTCTACATGTACTGTACTAAAGCAAAATAAACCAGTACTAATTTTTTCTCAGGCCATTTTATATCCCTTTTCCCCTTCATCTCCTTGCCATTTTACATATTTCCAGTAACCATACCCCAGGTAGGCAACCAGTATCTCAAATATACAAGCAGGAAAAAACTCAATTGTTCCTCTTTCTTGGTAAATCCTTTCTGTTTCCAACTACCAGTGACATTGCCACTGCTCTACTCTCAACAAAGCTCTCACTTTCTTGTTTTTCATACCTTTATATTTCCCAATAGTCTCGTCAAGAGGTTTTGTCTTTATTTACGCACGACAGAATTTGTAATAGCTATCTCTTCGACTTTTTTTTTTTTAAGTTTCCTATTCAGGTCCTAAGTATCTTTTATTAAGATGAAACAATCCTCCTGTTCTTGAGCTTCCATGTATCTGCTATAATCCCTTTTAAATACATCCAGAATATGGTTACTCAAGTCATTTCACCTCTTCTTTCACTTCAGCTATGTCCAGTTTATGCCCAAACACATTTAGCTATTAACTTTTATTCAAACAAAGTACACATAATTATTTTATTCATATGTCCAGTATTAGCATTAACCCATAGTATCATGATAGCTGAAAGACAGAGATTAACTGTGTCATCAAGCTAAGTATCACTGTCCTGAAAGTTGATATTATTGATATGGTTGTTGTTATTAATTTTTTTTTTTTTACTCTGGCATCCAGCAAACATTGTGCTACAGTACCAGCACATGTACTGATTACAACAGCGTACAGGAGGTCATAACCTGCATCTACTCCATGGCAACGATCTGCTGACTTCAGGGAAATGCTTCTTTCCTGCTCTAAACTCAAGTAAAGGTGATGTAGCATATGCTTCCAACGAAAAGAAAACTTTTGAATCCAAACCGACCAAAGATGATGGTTAAGTTTGTATTATAAATTATACTGGCAGCTTCCAGAGGCTTGCAGTTTTCAACATTATATATAGAAGGTTGTAGGTCTGGCTTTCACAGTGAGCCACATGATACTTATTTTCTTTGTTTCACAGGTGCATACTGCACACAGCAAAAATAACAAGAAGGAGGAGCCCCCACTCTGCCATGGCACAGCCGTGCAGCTTCAGCAAGTTGGAAGCCACCATTTCAACAGCCAGGAGAACAACCTGTAAGATTTCTAAAGCTATTTCAAAACCATCTCTTCTGGTAGCATTGCAGCAGAGCACAAACAGCCACCACAATTTTATATAAGTGTTTCACATAAATGTTGGTGGACTTTTTCTACCCATGAAGCACTTCAAAGAAGTAGAAAAAGGCAATTTCTTTATATACATTGATTATATAATTTGCTCTATTTGTTGAAAGAGAGGAAGAGCTGATGACAGGGCCATCACTGATGCAGCATTTTACATACATAACTCTTCTCAGAAGCTCAACTCTTTGGCTCCCTGCTAGCTTCATACATGATAACAAAAAAGGGAATGGGCAGAAATCTTAAAACACCTGGGCACTAAACAAGAATCCCGATGAACAAAACCAGTAAGAAAATACACATGTGTACTTCAAACTTGACCTCTATAGCCCTGTGCTCTACTGTGGCACACAGGAAGAAATCTGAACCTCAGATTCATTCCTAATTTCATCATTATTTCAATTTCTAATTTCACCATTAAATGCTATGCCAGTGGGATACAGGCTGCACAAGCCCAGAGGATGTAAAGCTTGTGCTTAATACTTTTTAAAAATTATTTGCTTGTAGGGATGGCTTGTATCAATCTTTATCTCAGGTCAGCATATATAACATCCAAAATCTAAACCTTCTTTTCTTTTTTCTACACATACATTATATTTGTATATTTTGTATATTCACCTTTCCCTACATTCCATTCTTCAAGATGTCCCAATTCCATTGTAGTCCTAGGTATGACCAGGAACAAATCACTGGATTTTCCATTCCCTAGGCCATATCAAAATAAGGAACTGGAAAGACAAGAAACTATTTGAATTTGAATCCTCTGTTTCTGCTGTAATTAGCTCTTGTAGAAACAGTGTTAGAAACCTACAGTATGAGAAAAAACTAACCCACAGCTTTCTGCTTAATTATTTTCCAATCCAGTGCATTCTACAGTGAGCAGTAATAGGTGAGTTTGGGACTTATAAAGCCATTCACCCTCTGCCCCAGAGAAAGCCATCGATGGGTCTGAGTTGTACAAATGACAGCATGTATATGTGTTACGCAAACAGGAATATGTAATATGAATGCAAATTGCACATGGCAAAAAATGGTAAAAAAGGCAGAGGAAGAAGAGTAGATCTCTAAAAGGGAAATACATTATTAAAAGGTATCTTTGTAATATATGCAAAGCTGTCTTTTTTACTAAGCTATTGACCAGGGAAAAAGGACTACAGGTCTTTGCTATTATAGTGTGCTGCCAGCTTTCAGCTTTATATACTCACTTCTCCAGTGAGATTTGAATATCCTAGTCCTTTGCCATTTTTACCCTCTCCCCAGCATTTGACTGAATTTTAAATGTCTAACACATTGAAATTCAGTGAATGAGATGGAATAAAAGTGTGCAGTGAATAATCAGCAGTGAATAACATTCGGAAAGCACTTGTGTATTTCTTTCCTACTGAGAAAAATGTCCTAAACAACATTTGATTTATTTACCCCGATGTTCTCCTTACAGGGACTGACATTGCTGTTGACTGGGCATTTATTTATGATCAGTTGGTACCAGGCTCTGTGGGTTTCATAGCAGGAAATGTGAAATTCATTACTCTTATCACACTACACAGTCCATTTTTATGTATTATACAGTGTGCCTATTTACCACAAGTATAGACTTGAAAACCTGAAAAATGAATATTTAATGATTATAACATTATATATGCCTGTATTGTGTTGTAAGGAAATTGTATCAGTGTATTTTGCTGCATAAATTCCATTATGTTTTTCTAACAGGTCAGTATTTGCAATGGTACTGTCCAGCTGTTTGTACCAGACATTTATTTCTGCTTTACCTAGCATCACTTCTACCAAATTATTTATACTATAAGTAGTTCTACTAAAAACAGGAAGAGCATGATGACAGCTCTTCAATGAGCAAAATTATTGAATCTGATAAAACAAAAGCAACTTCCCCTGAATCAGAATTAGTCTACTTTCATATCTGTGTCTGGGAACAAAGCTGTCATCTATCTTAAATTAAACGACCATTGGATTCAGAATATGAATATAACAGCTGAGTTCTGAAGTAGATCTTTTTTAATATGAAGCACTTAAACAGAAGTATTTTTTTTAAAAAAAAAATCCTTCATAATGTAATTAACATATAATGTAATATGGGCATTCTTAACATCAAATACAACTTACATATATTTCTATTTATAAGCTATATATAACTATGACACAGAAATAAAGTAAATACTTCAGCTTATGATAAACTTTGTAAGTGCATAGTTCATAATTTTAACTTTGCTTAATTCACTTGTTTGTGTGTAATCATGTTATTAATATTACATAAAAATTCCATAACAAAAGTGAGTAGACTAACACTTCACATACCAGATTTGATGTCACGCATATAATGGCTCAGCTAACCTAGCATTCTTAAGTTGCTAATCTATAGCAATGAAATGAACCATAAAGGGGAAAAAAAAAAAAAAAAAAAAAAAAAAGAGGGGAAAGGGTAAGAAAAACCAAAAGCTCAAAAGAAAATTTAAA
>JAVJGJ010000032.1:8046051-8057547 GCA_035590215.1 Microhierax caerulescens | reverse complement strand
ACTAGCTTTCTTAATTTGATAATCTATCGCATTGAACTGAACCATAACGGTGAAAAAAAAAAAAAAAAAAAAAAAAAAAAAGAGGGGAAAGGGTAAGAACACACAAAACCTCAAAAGAAAATTGCAATCCAGTTACAAGATTTTCTATCAAACCATGAATGTTTATGAAAAAACTAGGGTTTTTTTCACTTAGCTTCAAAATGGCTCCTTTAAAAACTCTTCTCAAATATTAAGACATGTATTAAAAAAAAAATAAACTGTGCATATAAAAGAAGGCCAGAATGAAAGACATACAGCTTTTAAGATAAGCATGCTTTCAGTGCAAGCATCTGCACTCAGAAGAGCATTTACACAAATTAACATATTTTATCCACTGTAAGGACCATAAAACATTTCCAATTCAGCATATAATTTTTATTTGAATTGATATGACAAAATATTTAAGTGTAGGGCTAGTAGAAGATATAAGAAACTGCAATGACCAAAGGCAACAGTGCATTTCCCTGTATAAAGAAATGAGTAACAATCAAAAAAAGGATTGAATATTTGGGGCAGAAAGAGGGTATTATTTTCAAATCTATAGAATCAGCTTCTTGTTACCGTGATGTTTTAAAGCAAATATAATCTCTTTCTGAGTGAAGACAGATAAAAAGTTTACATGATACAGTACAATCCCTTCTCTAGAAACATGGCAATTTTGTCATCGATACACGGGTGAGAGTTGTCATTACTCATGGAAAATAAAAGAATTAGAAAGCTACTATACAGCTCTCCCCCACAGTGCTAGGCCTAGCAAACAAGGTCACGCCACATTCAAAGCTCTGTACCATTTGCAGGTTAAGGTCTGCTGATACTAGACCCAGTTCCTTCATCTACCAAAATTCAAATTGCAGTACTTTGGTACATGCCACAGATAGGGTTGCTACGGGACAGCACTCACAAAGGTGATGACTGCTTCCAGCACTTTATTTCATGGCTACAAGGACTTGTCTTCCTTGATTAATTTTAACTCAGTGATGAAAATACTAATAAGACTGAAATAAGAAAAGCAAATTTAGGGAGCTACAGTGGCTCTAGGACTATGCCATTATGTACTTCTCTGCAACAAAACTTGGAAAAGAGATTGTTATGTCTCAGGCATAAATAGGAAAAATACTAAAGTACCTTCTAAATACACAGTATGCTTAGTTGTATGTATAAAGCATCAACATAGTGGACAGTAAGTTTCTAGCAAATCATCTTTTTCCCCTTTACTCATGTTCTGATACATAAGGTGTCTTTCCAAGGTAGGTTCTGTATAAGAAAAGATATTTTATTCTACATTAATGATTACAGAAAACAGATTTGATTAAATATATAACATCCAACATGTACTGCCATCTTCTAAAAAGACTTCCAATAACAAATTGTCTTATGCCAGTGCTTATGGGTGGCATTTATCCCACGCTGCCATCAGCAACTTAATGAATATGCCTAAATTATCAAATTAGCTGTCCCTCTTCAGGAATGAGGGAGAAGTGTACCTCCTCCACTCACATCTGCAGATACCTAAACTCAGACACCTCAGTTAAGCACCCAAAGGCAGACAGCACAAATGAATCTGGACCTTACAGCCTCCCCAGCAGACTCCATGTCCTCACCTGATTATTTTTAAGTAATTGTGATTTTTTTTTTTTTTTGCCTAAGGCAGACTATAGCAGAACTCTTTCACAACCCTGTTTCTCAAGTTATTCTTAGTCAATCAGATATATTTTTTTAATAACACAGGTGCATATAATGTGGCATACGCACAATCACCTGTCTAAAATCTACTGCAAATTATTGTAATGTACATTACTTTCAGTGCACTTCATTGCTTCATGAGCACCACAGTCTTACATTTTTAGAATCTGTTATTTTAATTCACAAACTCAGATTCAAAATCCTAAGAAAAACTAAAATCTGTTCCAAAACAGGTGAAAATACTTTGAAGAAGCTGCCATTACCACCACATCTGAACCCTCAAATTAGAACCTCCATCTTGAACTTCAAGTCAGAAATCCACAGCCTGGACCTACACAAGAAATCTTAGCAGCTGCACTGTCAAATAAAAATCTCACTGAAATGTGTCTGAAATTATACCAGTAATTTGTTACTCTTGCTTAAACAACATGTAGGAGAGAGAAGGCTCCCAGTGACTCAACATGCAAGCGAACTGGCACTGTATTTACCCGTTGTCACTATCTGGAACTCCAGAGTAATAAATGGATGAAATGCAGCTCATAAAAATATTCATATGATGAAATTTATGGCTTACATTAAAGCATGTTTAACTTGAAAAATGACTATGTAAAGCTCAACTGATCTGTTCCCTGTGTATATTCACAGTCATATCTGTTTACTTTGGAGCTGCACGTTTAAATTTATTTCCACTTGAACATATCCAAACTGTGTGCACGTCCCAAACAGCTGAAATTATTTTATTTTTTTTAAAGTACATGCAGGTACTCTATTTAAAACAAAGCCTGGTACAATTCAATCTTCTGGGCCAGAGGCACAGCCAAACCCTGAGATGGATAGTGCAGAACCCCTGCCCCCTTCCCACTGCAAAGCCAAGGCAGACAGGGCAGGCGAGCTTCGCCACTCAGGGTGCACGTAACCAGCCCTGCACAGCCCGGCTTGCCAAGGAGAGGACTGTATCCAGAGCACAGGTTCCCCCTTTCTTTTAACACACCACTCGTGGGAAGAGACAGTTATCCTCGGTGCACAACACAGCTGCCTGGGACCCTGGAGACGAACACACCTAGCATCAAGCCATCTTTGCCCACCTCAAAGGCTGCTGAGGGAAGGAGGCAGCAGGAGGAGGCTAGCCACATGAATCAACCTGCGCCGGCAGAGCCAGCTGGCTGCCGGTTAGGCAACCCAGCCTGAAGCTTTGACCAGAAAGCTGTTGCACAGATGCCAGTATAGATTACATAGGTCTTCTTATTTATACATCTATTAGCATAACTAACAAGGACTAAGCAGGATTCTCTTCCAGCTCATACGTAAAACAAGTATCTCCTTCAAGTGTTTTTCACTGTAGATAAAGAGAAAAAAAAAAAATGTTTCACATGCTCTTCAGCTTCTCAGTTTCCCAGTAGCAACAACACATATTTTCACTTTTTGGAGCAGCAGAATTTTAACACTAGTACTTCTCAGTTTAACACCCCCTACGGTTTTAGTCTGAGATCTCTACTGTGGTATCTAGATTTGTACTATACTGAGGGAAAATAAGTAAGAAACTTCCACGATGCAATCTGCATGGTCTTCAAACAAGCCACCAGGTTTACAATGTGAATACCATCAGGGAGTCATCCCAAATTCCTTACCAACATAGCAATAAAAGCAGCTAGTAATGAAACACCTAGGGACAATACTACTCTTTGGATGTATTACAATGTAGATGGGAAAATGAAAAATTATCATTCTAGAAGTATTGATGAGCTAGTACAGGATGAGGTGTTTTGCAGACGGACTTGCACTCATAAGGACAGTACTGAACTGGAATGTTCTCAGTACAGAGTTATTTTCCCTTTGTTTCATTCACAAGTACAGGTCAGCCTGATTGAACTAATACTTTAAAGTAGACAGAAGTACAGTTCCCAGTACATACAGATCAATTCATGCTACAGTGAAATGTATGCTACTCATGTATTGAATTTCTTTTAGTTGTTCTGTTTTGTGTAAAGAACTGCTTTTCCTTCTCCTTCAAAAAGAACCTATCACTCCCCCTAAATATATATACATTAACTGTAGTGCAGGGTTTTTTTTCTTTTCCCTTTTTTGAGACAAACTCCCCCCAACAAAATGAAAACCAAACCAGGAAGTGCAGAGGAGGACAATCGTCTCCAGAGACTTGGGAGCAACCAATGACTTCACAAAACTATTGTGTATTTAGATCTGATTATTTGCAATTAAATGCTCTTGTAAGCGAATACCATCTGCAACCTTTTCAAACCCAGCATCTATTCCCAATTCCATTACATCCAATTTGCTAGAAAACAGCCTAAGTGACCTGTCATTTACAGAATGAGTATTCCTCAGAGAGAGTCACATTTACTTAGGGCGAGGGTGGGAGGAAGACATACTTCTGAGGAGACATGTGGATTGAGAACCAAACTCTCCTTAAATCTTTTCTGAACTGTCTTTTATTGCTCAGTTGAAAGGAATTTGCAGTGCAAAATGATAAGAAATACAAACCACCTTCTTAATACATATGCCAAAACATTTACTTTTCTTTTTAATGCCACTTTAATTCCTGGTAAAATTCCAAACCAAGCGTTTATATTTCATGATATTGTCAACTTTGCATAAAACTACTGGTACTGCTCATGACTTATGCAGCCTCAGGGAGACTATTGATTTTTTTCCCCTTCATAAATCTGAAAATGCTCTGTCTCTTCCCAGTGGACCCATTATATTTATTGGTATCCATCCCAAAACAACTGCTCAAGGTTATAGCTATGAAAACATTTGGGGTTTTAATTCGCTATACAGAGTCCAGAGAAGTCCACAGATTTTGGCTCAGAACTGAAAATTTGCCCTGACCACAACAGACATTTTTTTTTTTTTTTTTTAAATTGTGTATCAGAACGACTGGATAAAACTTCTTCCCTGGACAGGGCTTATACCCTCTCTAATGGAATATTAAGCAGAGCCATTCTTTATAGGCAGTTGAGATCAGACAATGACAGTTACCAATAAGTAAATATTGTATAAATATTTCTCCTAAATCTCAAATCTTCTTATGGAATAGATAAAACAAAGAAAATATTCTGGCCCTCAAGAATAGATGTCCAACTTTTGAAAACCCTTTGAATGTCTGACATCTCAGATGGCAATAAAATATATGAAGGTGTAGTCAAAATGAAAAAGAAGATTTAAGCTCTGCAGGTCATTAAAATATAGTATGCTATAGTGACTGATTATGTTGCTATTGCTTTAATTGGCATTTGAATCTTCAAAGATAACTTAGCATCAACTTTTAAGCTAATTTATGAAGGAAAAGGCATCATGCAATAACCTTCTACTCCCTCTACCTGTACTGAATCCAAATGAAAGATTTGCATGCGAATTACTTAAAAACTATACTAAGCCACATATCCTACACTGTAATGATCTTCCAAGGGAGTACATGCCTGTGGGATGCTCCTCTCAATACAAGAGAACTGCTGCCAATAGACACCAAGGCACTTTAATCTGAGTCATGGGACTACTTATGAGCTTATCCATGGCCACCCCTGGAGCAGGTGCTAGAAATACATAGAAAAGTATGAGAGTAATGATTCTTTCTTTGATTTCTTTCCCTATATTATGAGTATGGACTTGAAAGGGGGGATACCATCACCCTTAGCACATTACCTGTTTCATAAAGCAGCTGTGCACCACAGTGCAAGGAAAAGAACGCTGCCTCCAAAATAGCAGCTACAGCAATGTCACTTAGTTTTAAGACATGTAAAAATATAGTCATCACAATAAAAACGGTAGCCTTTGCCAACAGATTTCACTAAGTGGTATCTCAGATACCATAATTTTGATTACATTTACAACAAAAGCATATGCCTACTGTGCAGTTAAAGTAAGCAAATGCTGACTATATATTGCTTTGCGCTGTACTTTAATAAATTAAACACAGAAATTGCAGTACGTTATCCATAGTCTACATGAAAATACCTACAGCATAATTTATAACTGGCATCTGACCAGTTGGCAAGGCAGGCCTAGACTTTGCATATCACACAAATACATAGTCTTACATTTGTAATCTCACTTGCATAAAATGAGCAGTAGCAAATTTTCAAGTCTGTAAATTCTACGCTGAACCAACACACTCAACTATAAAATCTTGCGTCCCAGGAGTGTGACCTGTTCCAGAAAAAAAATGGTTTTACTTTAGATCATTTTACAGTGTCAGCTTTTATAAACATGTTTGGTAAATAGCTATTGAGGCACATACTTCTGGTTTGCTATAAACCTTTGAAAGAAAACAGCTTTCAACAACAATCAAAAAATTAGGGCTATTTCAAATAACCTGAGATTGTCAAATGTTAAAACCATGGGTTTACTTTCATGATGAGCTGGTTATTTGTTTAATGGCAGGAGTTCATAACATTGCTCTTTTCCTTTACTTTTCACAATACTGAAACTACTATCACCTGACAATTGTAGCAAGAGAATCACCGCAAATCTTTCCTGCTTTGCTCAAGTTACATTTAACAAATTCAAAATGAGAAAAATGTTCCATGTATATGTACTGCTAACTGTACATTCAGTTTGTTATAGATACATAGCAACAACAGAAACAGTAGCTTTCAGAAATTACTTAATAATACATAATCATTAAAATATGTCATACCTACAGCTTTAAAAATTGTTGTCATAGTAGGAAACATTCTTAGCCTACAATCACAGAAAAATTGTACTTCCTGAAATTTATTGAGAAAAGTATACACCATATTTTGACCCAATGACACATAGAATTAGATTTTGTATGACAATTTGTGAGAGGAAAATGTGGAATGTAGATTACAGATAATTGAAACTCTCAATATTTAACATTAAATATCTTTACATAAATTACTGAGCCTATGAGTAAAGAAAACACAGAATCCAGATGCTTCAGGATTCGAGTAAGTGACTTGAAAGTAAATAAAAACACCTCTGACAAGCACAAAACATGATAAAATGCACCACTTTTTGTCTTTTCTAAACAGGACTCGTTATTAAATAAAACTTCTTTCTCCAGAAGAAAGCAACCATGTTGCATGTAAAAAAAAAAAAGTGCTGGAAAGCATCGCACTTGGGCTGAAAGCAACACACACTGTGCTGCAGCTTTTTTCCTTTGCTATTAGAAGCAAAGACAAAGTTACTCAAAACACCAGCCAATATGATGTCCAGGGCAGGTAGCAGTGCCAACCATCCCTATCATCGTTAGGGACAAAGGGTGTGATTTGGGACTGAGCTACATCTGGAAATTGCTTTTTAGTGTCCCAGAGTTCACCACACAAATAGAAAAAGTCACAAGGTAAAAAATGACAGAATGTATTTGGTGTTATCTTGGTTTCAACGTGCCAGTGAATATGGCATGATTCACTCGGCCCTTACAATCTCATTTCTCCCAGTATAACTCAGATTCTTCACCGCTTCCCCTTTTTGCTTCTGAGCACAAAGGGAAAAATTACACCTATCGTTTGCCATGATTTCCCATCTTTCCCAGACTACCCTCTGCGGACACCAATGTAAAAAGTCATCAAGCAGATTACACAGAATGACACATTAAGATTTCTTACATATATCTGTATATCAAAATGAACATGTGACTTGCCATTTGCTAGACTCATTGTATGTGTTAGGTAAGTTACACTAGTCTTCTGTTACCTCTGCTAAGCAATGAAACAACGAGCAGCGAGGATAACCAACCATAACAGCATCTACCTTTTGAAATCACACTCACTGAAATAAACATGACATTCCCAGTTAGAAATCCCTAAAATTCCAAACAGAATTTACTACACAAGTTTTATTTGCTTCATATTTACTAAGTTTTCTTTTCAACTGCAGAGACAAGAGATTTTCTCACCCTTCACTTTAAGTGACAGTTACGGCTCTGAGCAGCAAGAAGTTAGCCTGGTGCTCAGTTTAGAATGAAACACCACTACATACTTAATAAATACAAGCCTGTATAATACTATTAGGGGAAAAGATGCAGCTGTATCATGTTTAGATCGCTAAAAAATCGTTGCTGTTATAAGAAAGTGTCCCAAGGGACCAAGAAGCAAGTCATGACACTGTGATTTTGCATTGATTTTATAGAGAGGATATCTGAATACTGCAATGGTGAGTGATACGTTCACATCCTCAAGCCCACAAGACAAAACAGAAATGGGCTAGCTGGTAAAAGTAATTAACTGTAAAAAGAATTTGAAAATGAAATCTAAAACCAAGATATATGAGGAGAAATGAGGAAAGATTTTTAGCAAAAACAGCAAATATTATGGACCACGTTGAATAGTACCTGTAAAAATATCTCACCTTCACCTACACAGAGGTCACCTTTCCAGAGGTAAGGCTGAGGTATTTCACCAAATTACATTTCCTATTCTCCTGCCTCTGTGTTTACTGCAGTTTCAAAGGAATGTATACGAGTACCACATGAACAGCAGCAGGAAATAAAATCTATTTTTAATGGGAACTACTTAAATAAAGTTTAAAAATAAAGTACTTCTTTTCAAAACTAGATTGCTTAATTTTTTAAGGGCTTTGGCTCTGCAATGTACAAGGGTGCTCTAAGATGCATATACCCAAACCCCCGATTCACTTTAAAATTAGTGCTCTCTTAGAAGTATGAATTGCTCCATCTGGAAGTGATTAGGGTTCCAAGGATGTGCAGCATTAAGTAATTTAACTTACTGAAGTAGTTCTTTTTTAATAAGCTCTTCAATTTAAAAATAAGAATAGTTAAAAAAAAGAAAACTTCCTAGTACAGCTGTTCAAGTCACATGAACCACTTTATTCATTTAATATACTGAAAGAGGTGGGGGAAGGAATTACTTGAAACCAACAGTAATAACTGTAATAGCAACAACCTAGAGGTGCAACTGTAGGGGGGGAGGTGGGAGGAAGTCAAATACTTGACCTAAAATGTTTGTCTGTGATAATCACCAGGCTATGCCTTTGCATGGCTACCAACTGGATACTTCTTATTGTCATTGGAAGATGTTGCTGGAAAAAAAAGTCAGGACTGCATAACACCTACCATCAGCGACTGATCAATAAAGAATGCATGTACACCTTACACACGATAAATAGTAAACATAATTGTTGCAGTATGACGCAAAGGCCAGAAATTGAGCACAGAAATCAAAGTGCATTTCATAGGGGCAGAGATTGATGCATGCTGACACAGATGTCTCTTTTTTTCCCTCTTAAAAGACAGGGGGCAAAGAAAGGACTTAGTAACTTTGTCATTTGCTTTCACCAGTCTTGTTAGATTGTTATTTTAAACCAGACCCAAAAACGTGTTGGGTATCTTCCAACTGAAAGAACCCACTGAAGCACCAAGGTCTACGCACCCCTGGCAAAGGGTACGCATGAACAACAAGCAGGGACAAATGGTGCGGCACACAGCTGAAGAGGTCAGTGATGACAGATCACTTTCTCTAGAGATCAAGTTTTCCTCTGACAGAAACAACGTTTATTTTCATGACTTTCCAATTTTGCCACAATTAGCTTCCTGAAAGTATCACTACAGAAATTACTCTCTGTAACACATGAAAACTCTTTTGGAAAAGCTTCCAAACTGCCATTTTAAAGTTCAGTATCTCAGGCCACAGATAAAACCAAAATTAGTCACTATCTTCTGGTAGGAAATTCTTCTTTGTCTGTCTTTGAAATTTTTTGATTAATATTTCTTAGAAGGTTTTAGGGTGTTTTAATACAAGATAAATTAAGAGTTGGTGTTTGACAATGGCAATTTTGGCATTTTTCAGGTTAAAATCTTTTTGTAATTTTGAAGGGTTGAAACGTTAAAGTAAGAGATGCTAATTTATCTGGGGAACATGAAAATTAAAATATATTTCCAATTTGAATGAACTGACATGCATCATCAGTTGTGTTTTCAATTAAGGTTCTGCAATGTTGATTAATTCACTCATTTGAAAAACATTTACATACAAGATGGTCAGGGAAGTGGAATGTTGCCCTGGGGGAACTCAAGAGAAGAGTCAGGGATCAAAGTTTGAAAGCAAATTGACATATTTGGGGAGCTTTCAATAGCATGGTAGCAGTGGCTGAAGATCACAGCAGTCAGAAGGATGTTTTCTGCTTAGAAGATGGTTACTGCCATCACCGAAGATTTAAACCTTCAGATTTCTTATAAACACACAGCCTTGTACTTCAAACTATCAAGAAAATGCCAGCCATCAGTCTAGGGAATTATTTGAATACTGAAATGGAAATTAGCTTTACAATTTGCATTTAGGAATGTGTAAGCGTGTGGATGGGCTTTTACATTATGAAATTATTGCCTTGTTTAAAAAAACTGTACTTTGCCAGCTGACTCCAGGAAAACTCTCTCTACTCGATTGTTATGACTAACCAGGAATATTAATGAGAAACTGAACTATTTATAAAGAAATTTATAGAGAAAGAGTACCAATAGTTGCTGTAGTATTTCAATGGGATGCCCTAAGTTAGATTTTGATTTGCTATGCTTAAATTGCAAAAACAATTCAAATTGCAATCAACTGCATGGTCTCTTTGAACTGTAAAGAAATCAGAGATGCAGCATCTGAGGAAATTAATGTAGCTAACATTTTAAAAGAATTCACCCAATTACAAAATTTACTCACAACGCCAAAATACCATGCCAAGACTGTTGGTTTCACACTTCCCACGTAAGGAAATGTTTAGTAAAGTAAAAAGCACATATTATGTATAAGTTAAATCAATGTCAAGCAGAAACAACAAATTCAGTAAATATTAGTTTGAACTTGAGACAAACTATGAAATATGAAAAAACATGTGATTTTTTTTAACCCGTTCTGTAAGAAACAGCAAAAGTGCCCTTCACCAGCTGTTGTTGGAGAGCTGTCAGTTCATTTTTAAATAGAGATGGCAAAGGTCTGCAAACCTGTTATTGAACAAGACTGAACAATTGAAAATGACTTGAGGTGATGGGGTTAGGTGCAGGGACACATGATTTTAGGCAACCTTCTGACTTTCCATGTTCTTTGAAACTCAGTCCTAGTGAGCTTTTAGGGCTCTACCGTTACCCTAGTGATACAGAAATTCAAGACCGCAAAGCATACCTCAGCCTCTCTGCTGTAGGGGCTCCCAAGTTAAAAATGTCAGCACAGACGGACTTTCAGAAGTGAAAACTTATTACGCCTTAAATCTCCAGTGGTAAAAGGCAGACCTATATCTAAACTCAAATGCAACACACTTCTGCTCTAATAATACATTCTGCAAACAGAAAGCATCTGTTGTAAAATACCATTCAATTAATGCCAGGTACATAGAAGCACATTTATGATAAAAAATACAGCTCTTCAATATTTAACTATTTTTTCCTATGACAATGTGAAGGTACATATTTTTACTGATGTAATTGTATAATTTAACTCTGATGTGGATGCTAAGCAGAAAACTGCATTAATGTAAAAGCTCCATCTGTGCCAGCATAGGATGCAAGAACAGAAACTTCTCTATTGGCTTCAAACATATAGTGCCACAAAAGTGATTGAGAGCTTGAAAACTGAGCATTCAACCTGAAGGAGAAAAAAATAATTAATATATCAATAGGTCCTCTTTAAATGAGAAAGAAATAATACTATGTGTAATCATTAACAAAAATCAAGGATAAGTTAAGGATAAGTTGCCCCCACCTACATTTAGCAATGGCATCAAAGACTCATGAATGCCAACAGTGAGGAACATATGTTTCCTTTTGGGGGGGGGGGGGGGGGGGGGGGGGGG
>JAVJGJ010000032.1:8028031-8042594 GCA_035590215.1 Microhierax caerulescens | reverse complement strand
TAAACTGACACACAAAGAAATCAATCTTGGATTGAAACGAAACTTGAGCAGTTCAAACAGATTTTAAAAGATAAACATTCCAACACAATCACAGATGAATTCATAAATTCAGATGAAAGGTGTTATTCAGGGCACCAAAGAGCTTCCAAATTAAAACTGCAGGAATATTTCCCTACAGAAATTATTCTGGTCACATTAAAAGAGGAGACGAGGTGTAAATATATAGATATAGATATAGATATATATAGATATAGATATAGATAATTATAAGTAATAGTTTTCAATTCTCTTACCACTCAAGTAATTCTGTAAACTGAGAGTGCAAATCTAGGTAAGCTCTATTGTGAAGACACAACTTTAAATACCAAAACAAAGACTGTTCTGAAATTTTTCTTCACATATTTCTTTCATGGAGCATAAGGCATGGGTTTCAGAATGGCTGCTCACAGTCAATACCTGCTCCTTTGTGCTTTTGCGAAATTTCACCTATGAAAAAAATACTTTACTAAATTAAGTGAAGAACAGGGTCTCAGCCAGAAGGTCCCACCTTATCCCCAAGATCTTGAGAAATATGAAGTCCTGAGGGAGCACTAGGACTGATGCATATCTAGCAATTTCTCACATGATTACACAAAAACATAAAGAGGAGGAAATGCAATTTCACAATCAGCGTTAAAGTTCAGCAATAGATTATGGCAACTACAGCCCATGGAAAAACCATCCTTCCAGCAGTACCCCTAAGTGGAAGTGATTCCCCTCCCACGCTGGCTACCCCTTCACAGTCCAGACCTTGTTCCCTGCCTGATATCAACTCACTTCCCCAAGCAGCATCCTCTGATAAGCTCATATGTTCTCAGATCATCCAACACAGTCAGTTACAGGAGGAGGTAGCCTGACTGTGATGGTAACTTGCCTCTGAAGCACGGGGGATAGCTTGTATCTTTCAGAGCTGCCATTTCCTAACATCAGAAAGAAATTAATCTGTGTTGACTTCCATCACAGAGCAAACAGTTTGCCAACAGTAACCACCGAATATTATATTAGAAATTATACACGTTTGCTACACTGGAGATGTGCCTAAAGCATTAACTGTAAATGGTATTTTCAGCAGGGATGTGTATGTGGGCAGGCACACTGGAGTCAGAAAAGCTGTGGCAGTCATGGACTGCACAACCATTTCCATAAACAGAATCTTCTGTGGATAGCTTTTTCCCCTGCTGTACTAAAGTTTTCCATGTTTGGCCTCAGAAAAAAAAGCAGAAGTGCTCCCATCTTAAATCCATCACTGGGGAGAGAAATAGGAGTCTGATTTCATGGTGTTTGTTCTCTTCCAAGATTTACTTCAACACATGCTACCTTCTCCATTTTCATCTTTAATTTTTGGTTCTTCCATTTAAAAAATATTGAGTGAAGCAAGGTTTACTCAGACAGCTAAACACATCTGAGCAAAGAGAAGCCCTGTCTGTGCTTAAAATCAGTTGGGACACCTAGGGATGAAGGGCTCATCAACTGAGCTTTGCAAAGCGTGGACTGGTTAGGAAAAGCTGGACAGCAGCTTATGCCCTGCTTTCCATATTTTAGAGTCTGGAAAGGTGCTGGAACACTTGAACAACAGTGCTGGCAATATTCAATCATAAGTATGTAAAGAACATGGTTAAAAGTCTAAAGCATTATTAGCTAAATTCAGTGTGATGGATGAAATTCAAGATGGACCCATTCCTGCCCTACATATCATTTAAGCTGTTGTTTCCTCAAGTAGTGCATAAACTGTACGATGGCATTTTAAGGAGGGTGATTTCACACTGAACCATTTCCAGAAGTCCTGTGAGATAGGAAGATCTACTGTGCTGTTTACATTTCTTATGTTCAAAAGGAGGCTTTCTCCAGAAATACTCATGACACAGGTAGATAAGCCGCACGCAAAGGAAGGAATCATTCGCACACACAGAACAAAGTTCTCCCTATACAATCTGACATTATCTACCTAAGATGAAATATAATCGGTGTTTTCTTCTAAATATTAGGAAAAGAAAACAAAAGCCCAAGCATACACATGAAATTGCTGCCAAGAGGAAAATCCATATTATGCAGGTGACAGCTTCCTCTAACAAAGCATTTAAAATAGCACAATATAGGAAATACCACTGCCTGCCTTCAAATACCTGTGGAAAAGGTTAAGGAATAAAAAAGGTGAAAAAGGAAGAAATATTAGCACACAACAGCATAAGAGTGTGAAGTGTGTTAATTGGTGTATTATAATGACTTCTGACAGCGTCACATAATGCCTTTTCATCATCATACTGTTTCAATTATGCATTCTCCACTTCCCGCATTAGAAACAGCTTCACTATTATTTTTCACCTGCTGCTTCAGTATTAGGTTTAAGCACTTATGTCTTTCAGGAAAATAATTTTATTTTCTGGAAGTTAATCACTGATTCCCTCAATAAACACTATGGAAAAAAGTCCTCAACTCAGTGAAAGCATAAAAAGAAAAGAAAGGGGAATGTTATAATGCAGTATGCTTTGTTATCTCCAGTACACCATGATCCTCCATGCTTCACAGAGCCCTTGGTCAGAAGCCAGTCATGCAGCTCAGAGCTGGAGCACATTGATACCGAAATCTAAAAGCTGTACTAACTTGCCCCAAATGCTGAAAGAAACATCAAGCAGCCCTTTTTGTTTTTTTTTAAGCAGCTATTAAACATGGAAACAAGCATTAAGACAAAGGACTGGAAGTCTAATCTACTAACAATATAAATTAAAAGATCATTCGCTACTCCATTCCTAATGACCTGCTGGGGAAATATGTACCTTCCAATTATATTTTTTTAACCTTTTTTTAAATCTTGAAGAATCTGAAATAAGGAAATTCAAAATGAATGCATAAATGGGCCTGAATCCTTTCCAAAATTTAAAATACTGGATTATTTCATTATATTATATGTGGTTATATATACACACACACACACACACACACACACACACATTATATTGAAATGTGGTGTAACAGACTGGAAGACTACTTCGCTCCCCTCCTTGAAAGGCCAAGCAGTACACCAAGATGTCAAATGCAAAGGATAAGTAACACCAGGTGGAGTGTGAACAGATTAAAGGAGCACAATTCCACAGCAGATCCCTACAGCTACTCACAAAAGTGGGCTCTGACAAGGGAGCTGAAACATAATGAATGGGTCTCCTCCTACACAGGCCCCTGAGCTCACTCTGGGGAGAGGCAGCAGCAGGAGGGTGATGATTGCCTCCGGGAAACAATCTTTCCCATACCAAGCTTCATGGGACACACCCTATCTCCAGTCCTGGTATGGGTGCAAGAATTTTTTCCATGCACTCATCAACCGCTCTGTTCCAACAGGTCTGGTACATTCTTCCTCCATCTACTCCTGAAAGGTGCCAAGAAGCTGCAAAGCAAGCTGAGAGTTTTAGCAGCGCCCTACAGGTACCCAGAGCCTTGCAGGATTAGGTGTTCAGAAAACCACCAGAGGCAGAGAGGTGTTACACAGGGCAAAAGATCCTGATCATTTAATGACAGCTTACTGTAGCAAGCTTCAATATACCCACATTTTCAACAACTTCTCCACTCATTTTATGAAACAATCACTCAGTAAGGAAAGCCTTGACACAGTCACAAAACAGAAACTCCTCCCTGAAATTTTCATGCAGCAACTCATCACCCAGTTATCGCTCTTCCTTTTAAATCTCACGGAATTCTAACACTGAAAATGATGTGGAGCCAAGAGACAACTTTTTGGACTAAATTACATATTTGGTCAAAGTTCTCAATTCCTCCATCTCTGCCCCCTCTTCCCCACAACATAATGCTGTAAGTCCTTAATTAAAGTTTATACAGTTAGGGTGAAACTCCCAGGCAATGAAAACGTATACTTGGAGGTTTGACAGCAGTATCTTCCATCAAGTAATGTACCACATTAAGGAGCTGCAACGTTTTTTTAAGGCATTTGGATGCTTGTAGCAATCATGGCTTGCTGGACTGAATTTTCAATCTCAGGCACCTTTTAAGCAAGACTCTAAGGCTCCACAGTGCCCTTTAAAAAAAAAATAATAAAAAAAATACAGAATTATTTAGTGGCCAAATTTTCCCACGTGCCTAGTACCCACACACTCACTCTGCAAGCTCTCTGAATAGGTGTCTAGTAAGATCTTAAATCAGCACTGGAGTGCTTAGAATTAGTATGTATTAACAGATATAAGCAATAAAACTTTAAGCTACTGAAGCTTATTATTTTCATTCTTAAAATCTATTCATGTAAGTGCAGCCACCTTCTCATTCAGAGCAGAAGATTTGAGATTTAAATGTAGGTTCACTTGAAGTGATTTTAACACACAAAAAGTGACAGGAGTTGGAATATGGCTCTTTTGTGAATTGAAGAAAAAGAAATTAAATAATAGAAGCAGCAAACAAATTACAAGACCTGTCAACCTTGTTAGATACTGTGTTGAGAGCAGTAGGGATGAATGGGGACTTCCCACTTCTATGCCTATCACAAACAAATGAAAATACATGCAAAGTTTTGAATAAGGCATTTAGGAAGTGACAGATAAGTCTTGGGAAGGCAAGTTTGCTTTCCCTGCTGAGAAAACAACATATCTCAATACCAGTACTTTCTTTCAAATTCCTCAGGACAATGCTTTACATAGAGTGATTTTAATTTGAGTGTTTGCTCTGTGTTGACAATCTGAATTGGCAACTTCCAATATTCTACTTTAGGAAGCAGTCTTAAACGTCACAGCTCAAGCTGTAAAAAATTAGCACCTTCCAAATTATACATTTCTTAAAAAAACATCTTTCATCCCAGCTATTCCAACCTTAATACCTGCATTCCAGCTTTATGTTTGTTTTGCCAAAAGGAAGGTGTTTTATTCCAGAATGTTACTCTTTCCATTATTTTGGAATTACACACATCAACCACGTCTGAATAAGGTCAAGAAAACATGAGGGGGATTTTTTTTTTTTTCTCAAAAATTATTTATTATTTGAATGTCAGAAATTGCTATTCTTCAGAAAGATCTGTGCTCATTTACGTACTTAAAAAATTCCTTTTCTTAAGTTTTCCCTTATTTGAAGAACACTACCATATGCTATATAAACATACAGAATTATAGTGCTATCTGCAATATCAAAATAGATTTACGCAGACAGCATATTTAACTGCACTGTACCCATCTTAACATGAAGGGCACAAGACAAAGAAAACCAATCTCTTCTTGCATAACTAAGGATTGTGTCACAGCCACAACCTAACCAATTACTTTTAAATATCACAATAAAACGTGCAAACTACATTAAGCTTCCAAAAAGGCTTTCCAAGCAAAAATTTTCCAACACTGCTTTGTTCAGGTTGCTGAAACAACATCTTTACAGAGGGCAAACTGAAATTTCGTGGTGTTAAAAGTCTCAAACAAGAACCACTCCTCTCAACCAAGACACTATTTTTATTTTTTAGATCTTTCTATTCCTTTAAGTAGAAAAAGTACACCTGCTATTTGTTCACTATTGTCAAGTAATCTGAAAAGTATAGGAATGTAAAATTAAAGCTCTAACAAAATGGACATAAGCTTCAAACATCATTCCACATCATTTGAAGATTCCTGCTTCACTAAGTTTTATTGTTCTCCAGTTTAGTCAATCCTCTGATATGTAAAGGTCATTGTTCCATGTATTTGAAGGTTTATACTTATGCAGGAATGTAGGAATGGTTGTGTAGGTAACTCTAAAATCAGTCCCATTAAGGCAGAAAAAAAGAATAGATGCCAAAACTCCTCTCCTACAATGATAAAATGTAAATGCTCTACTGAAAGTGAAAACAGCTCCTCAGGGAATTGTTAGGAACTGGGCAAAAGAGCAATGCAAATGTTTCATTAGTCAAGTAGAAACTTGAAGAAAGAGAACTGGGAGCGCTTGTGAGAACAGAACAGCACTGCCAACATGATGCAGCAATAGAGAAAGCCCAATGACTAGTTCACTGACCTTGCATAGTGATTAACGTCAATAAAAGAAAAGGAAATAGATAAAAATCTGTACATATAAAGTATATCCCCATTTATTCCTTAAAGGATTTAGTAAATTCCACAAGTCTTCAGGAACAAAGATAAGCCATCTACTCATGAAGGGCAAAGAACTGCCAGTTTTCAAGCCAACTTCACTGAGTTTAGTAAGGACTCCTGGGAGAAACAGCATTTAATAACATCTCTCGCTGATCTTCAAGAAAGTGCTTCCTAAATGGGACCCATAATTTAACCTTCTTCCCTTTGGAAAATCGTTGTCAAGAAAACACTTCAAAATGAAGAAGGAAAACTGTTTTACTTGGCCCTTTCTCAGCTTATTAGTTAAGATTGAATTCTCCATGTAATTATTCATTACAATGAAGAACTGTAATGACTGATATTCAGAAAAAGAAACAGTGGGATGTATTAATGATCCACATCTTTTAATTTTTTAATTTAATTTAACAAAACATGAAAATGTTAAGAGTTTCAGCTGGAAGAGGAAAACAGAATGATAAATATATCACAGCCTCTTTAATCCAAATATTTTCTTTAAAATAAACTCCACTTTCAGGGTTCATTTACAATCTCATTTGCACAGAGTTGCCAATCCTGATTAGCCTGAATGAACTCCCTAAACATGAAGGTGAAATCTCCCAGACAGTGATATAGCAGAAGATTAGAACACCTGCAGACATCCACTGCGCCACAAGAGGCTTTCTTTTTACTTGGAACTAACCTCAAATCAATACCATCAAATAAATGCACAAAAGAAAGGAACTCAAAATCCTTGGTTACACAGAAACCTCGCATTTTGAAGACTGAGGAAATGCATGCTGCTTCAGACTAAAAGCTAAAAACCAAAGTCTCTCTAGCTTTCAAAAACAATGAACACTTAAAAAGGGAGAAAAGTACTATTTTTACCAAAGTCTCAAGACGCTTTTAATAGGATAACTAGTCATGAGTGGTGTTACAGTAGGCAAGGTAAAGAAATATTTGTTCAGCCCACAAGTTGAACACATAATTCTCCATGAAGACACAAACCACAACCATCTGAAAAGCCATTATTTCTTTAAAAAACAAACCCAAAACCTGGTAACTTTATAGATACTATGGATACTATGAGTCAGACTGCAGACGAAACTCATGTCAAGAAAGTAACAAATGCCTTAATAAAAGAGAATTTTCACACCCAGCAAATCAGCACATGCCATCTATTCCTGTTGATTATGGCACTTATTTGGTCAAGTATTCACAAGTTAAAACTCCGTGTGTTTAATCACAGAGTCTGGCCTATTATAAGGCATTGTGTCTTAAGACTTTATTTGATCAGAAGGCAAGCTTAGACTAGTTCCTGTAACTTTGAGAAATTGCAGTCAACCATTTCTCAACATCTGATAGGAAGGAAGCACAAGGAATGCATTTTAAAATGTGTATGGTTTGATCAATGATCTACAAGTAAAGTTTCAACGGTTGTGATTGTTAAAAATGACAGGGTATTCACTGTATGTATAGAAGAGAGTATTGCACGTATCACATCTCACGCTGTAAAAAGAAACATCTTATCTTTTTAATGCATATATTAAAACAAGGTGCATAACAGATGAAAAATAAAACATTTTTAGTTATTTAACTGTACTGTGAATTAACTATGGCTTGAATTAACGTGTTGGTTTAAATGAGAAAATTGTATTTCAAGATCAACTGGAAATGCTCAAGCCTAGCTATACAGATACCTGATGAAAGAGAACTGGTTTGCTTATGGGACAATAACATTTCCATCTTCCTATAGCCCAAGTCCAGATGTTTCTCTTAGATTTAGCAAGAATGAACCCTAAACCTTAATCCAAACAAGTCTGATTTTAATTAAACCCGAGACCTAGACTCAACTTTGTACTAAGAGGAAGTGTTCCTTTCATTAGGTAGAAGATAAAAATGGAGGTAAACACTAAAATAAATTAAAAAAAAAAAATCAAAAGAGAGTTCACATCAAACAGAAGCAACATGAACAGCAAATGGAGAAGGAAAGAAAGCTGAGAAAGGGTGAGAGATGGCTAGGAAAACACTAAACTGATCAAGGATGCTCTGCCAGTCTATGAAAAGACACAATAACAATATGGAGATATCACCGCTAAAAGTGACTGCCCAAGAAAGTGGTGGAAACATTTGAAGTAGAAAAATACAGGGGTAGAGGAGGGATAATATACTTGCCAGGCCCAGCATTCAGATAAGAGACACTGTAGTTAAATCTGTTAATTACACGCCTGCCATCTTATCAATTTAGAGGCTAAAGGTGCAAGATATAATGGATCCTGGGCTTGGAGCCAAATCACAGCTCCTGCTGTTGAATATCCAGCTACTGTAAGCCAATAGGGGTGCTTTTATTTTTTAAAACATTGGTAGGTAAACACATTGTTTTCCAAATATCAACAGGACATCACTGTTACAATCTTTCCAATAAAAGACACAATGACCCAAATGAGCATTAGCACTGGCTTGTATTAAGGAGAGCCTGGAGCTAATAGACAAATAAAGCCCTGTATCAAAGAAACACATTCAGTCCCTCTGCCACAGGCTGGGAGATCTGTTTGGCAAGTGAGGGAAGCATGGGAGGAGAACAAGCATGTGTACCGCACATGTGGCCAATAATGGCACTGCCGAGAGGTGACCACCTCGGAGGCATTCCTTTCAGAGCAGAGCTCATGCAGCTGGCCTTGCCCAAAGCCTGCCCTGTGTTAAAGCCACTGAATTCACCTCTTAAAAGACCGGGCAGATTAGGAAACAATTCATTCACTTGACAGCGATACATTGAAATCTCAGGCTGCTCACACTGGCAGCCTGCTGTAAACACACAAGACAGGAACTTACCATACCTGTGTCTAACATGAATTGCCATTTATTTAATAAAATAGGGTTCTTATGAGGAACTAGATTAGATAAGGGCTTACAAAGCCATTTGTTTATAGAACTCTGTTTAAAATCCAACACCAAATAGCAGTGGCAGAAAATTGTTACCGACTGGTGCCGGTACAGTGGATTACTTGAAATGCACCGATACCCTCAGTTTGTTCTTGGTGGGTGAGTTACTCCAATACAGAAGTCGAATCCACAGTTGGAACGAATTCAAAGAATACTTTTATAAGCCAAGAATATTCCAAAAGCTGAAAAAAAATATTCTTCTCTCCTATGAAAAGACAGTCGACCTAAGCCAGATTTGGAAACTCTTTCTCATTGCTGTCATGCTGACCCACCCATCCAATGTGGGTTACACACAGAGGGGGTTTTGGGTTTTTATTTTTAAACAGGTGCTTAAAGTCTGTATCCCTGCAGGCATGAAGGCAGCTCTCAGCTCTCTCAGCTGGGAGGAGAGCAACAGCAGCGGAAGGAGCTCTGCAGCCACAGTTTCTTCATACGCCACAGGAACACACAACACTCCAAACAGCATTACAATGTGTGACAAAGGCAAAAGTCTCCCAAGCTCTTTGGTGTATGAGGTAAGGACCTGTCACACCTTAGGAGATTTTCTTTCAGAACCTGCTGTGTTGGCCGTACAGGGGATTTACTCATTTGTGACACCCTGATTTCCTATTCATATTCATTTGGCCTCTAAAATACCATTACTAATAAAATAAAAAATAATAAAAAGAGACCAATAAAGTCCTCTCATTTTCACCCTCACCTTCTATGCATGACCACAAGAGCTTCTCTGACCCATGAACTAACTGCTCTTTTAGATAAAACCATCGGTAGAAACACTAAATAAATCACTGTCTACAACCAACAACAAAAAGGTAAGGGAAAAATAAGATTAAATTAAATAAGATTAAATTATATTCGCCTACAAACCAGTGTATGAGCAGAAACAGCTATAAAAAAGTTTAGACTGAAAGTACTGTATTTTGCATTAATACACTTTCCTCCTAAACCTGGTCCTAGAACTATTATCAGTTACTTGGACTATCGCTGGGCCTTTTTTTGTTAGTTTGTTTTTCTGTTAATATTCAAAGACATCCAGAAAGGTGCAAAGCCCAGATGACAGTTACTGCTGTGCCCTGTAGATGATGCATTTCAAAGTTCCTCTCTATTCCTAACAGTGAAACTTCAGTTCTAATGCAACAAGCTAAAAGCCCTGTGCTGCAACTACTAAAAACTAACATTTCTTTTCTCTGAGTGTTCTGAAAATGGCCAAAAATCAGTGACATCCGGAACCTATTTTTCTCTTAACAGCTAATTAACCTAAAAGATACTGCCATTTATCCAGTAACATTTGCAAGTTACGCAATGACGTAAATATTCTGTGACACTGACTAGCATGCACAGAGAAAATATAAACACACATACAGATAAATAGATGTACAGCTACAGATATATAGTAGCATAAATGCATCCCCTCCATCTCATGGTTTTCCTTGTTTCTTTTTTTGTAAAAAGGTATAAGATCACTAATGATAACTCAAGAATCTTCATAAACATCGCTGAAAACTCATTAATACCAAAAGAGGAAGGAGAGAATCTGAGAAGTTTGAGGAAAAATGAAAAAATAATACCCAATGTTATCCTCTTCAACTGGTGCAAAATATTTCACACAAAATTAAAAAAAAATAAATCAGAGTACAAAGCAATGTTAAGAAAAGGGGGATGTTATCAGAAAACTAAAAAAAGGGGAACTAATTTATCATAAATTTATAGTACTGCACAACAACAAAAAACCCAACACATTTGATTTTGATCCCGATACTAAAAGGCAAACCTCATGGATAATGGTATCATTTCACTAGTACTGAAACATCTTCAGCATGTAAAACAATACCCTTTTAAAAAAAAATAAAAAAATAAAAAAAAATCTGGTTAACCAGTATTTAGATTCTTTCCTACAGCAATTAAAACATTATTTACACCCTGCAGCCTCACACCTGATGTCTTCTTCCTGAAGAGAAATGTTTCAAATGTTTGACCTCAGTTTTCAACCAGAAAAAACAGGTTTTGGTCTTTGCACTTAGTTTATGTGAAACAGTCTCAAGATACCTCTGCTTAAGTAAATAAAGGCCTTTTTAAAACTATTTTACATCACTTTCCCATTCTATCCACTTTAACTGGTCTAAAGGAATTACACTACAGGTAAAGACTCTTGAAACATTCCTACTTCTCATTTGTAAGATTCTTTCAAAATATATTCAGGAAAAAAAAAAAATTAACAACTTTAAACCTCAAGTAAACAGCAAGGTTTGTGAGCAAATGAAGAATAACAAAAAAATTACAGCACCTTTCACATCCAGATTTTTCCTTTTGCTTTATTTCAAAATAGTAGAATGAAAACAGTGATATTCTTTGCTATTACCTATGATTTGATTATTTCCATTTGCAAAACTTTTCCCATATTTTTGGCCGAGGAATATGCAGATTCAGCACAAAAAGGAATCCTATACTTTGCTTGCAAGAAACAAAATTAAGGCTGTACTGTTTTTACAATATTCCAGCTACAATAATATAATTATTATTAATCTGAAGAAATGATATGAAGTTAATGACCTCCGAGAGGCTACAATTTTAAACCTTCTTCCTACCCTAGGGAGACAGAGGATCAGCAGTAAAGCAGTAAGTGTTCCAATTCCAGCCCCAAGCCTGTGCCAACATATTTTATAAGTTAAATCCAGGTTTGGGAGACAGGCTGCATATTTTTCAGAGACTAACCCAGCATAAATCACAAAGTGCCAACACACTATGAGGTTAATGTTGTGTTTTACTACAGTAAGCATTTAAAATGAGACAAGCAAAATTCAGGCAGACAAAATCTCATGCATCAAAGATTAATTTTTCAAGTACTGAGTGTAGGCTTTGGCTACTGAGGGAACGTATTAAGAGTGGGAGCAGCAGCAACTGCTGCAGTTAAAGGAGCATAAACATCTCCATTATAAACCATTATAACTCCTTTTCCTTCTCAGCTGACTGTAGCAATCAGAATTTTGTTTATTTTTCTGCTACGCATTAGACTTTTTTATTATTAT
The DNA here is from genome assembly GCA_035590215.1 of Microhierax caerulescens. NCBI lineage: Eukaryota > Metazoa > Chordata > Aves > Falconiformes > Falconidae > Microhierax > Microhierax caerulescens. The sequence goes on along the minus strand of JAVJGJ010000032.1, from coordinate 8,030,566 downwards.
TTGAGTAAAAAGAACTAACTATATTCAAGGAAGAGGGAGGAAATAAAATATATTAGCCTTAAGGGGCACAACGCCCTGCTCCTGTGCCAACATGCCTGAGGAATGACTATATGCCACCCGCGTGGAAAGGCATATTCCAGTGCAAAATATTTTTCACCGAATTAAGAGACATTTTAAATAGCACCTTACACATAAATTAAGCATTAGGAAAGTATTTATACCTTGTTAACTTACTCTCCATTTCTTGCAGGGGGGATCCAGAGGGTGACACCAGCACACTGAATGCCAACACCACTGAACATGCTACCAAACAGCGAGGGCTGCCATCACCGCCACACTACACTGCAAATGTAGTTGTGTAACTGCTTTCAGTAACACAAAGACTTAGACCCTTGCAGAAAATTTACATGTCCAGAATTAGAGAAATGAGGCCACGGAGCGAAATTCATGGCACCAAGTTTCTACTGTCTGCCATTACATTGTATTAACACCCACATCATAAGCCAATGGTGGAATCAAGTACTGCCCAAATGGTTCAGTACTCCTCTTAGTTTTGTCTGTGCCCACTCCTGCCCCGGTGTTCAGGGTTTAACGACCAGTTTGTAACAAGTGATGCCCAAAAGAGGAGAATTCAGAATAAGCAGTGTAGTATGATATTATTATAATAATATTATAATGAAATCAACAGTATAATATTACTTTTAGATACAACACATACATTTTTTAACTGAACAATTGCTGTGAAATAACAGTTTCCAGAAGTACGTGCCATAAGTTAACCACAACATGGCACTACACAGAGCACTGACAAACATGCACTCCAGTCCATTCACAATTTAAATTTCAAGGAATCTATCCATTAAAAAAATGTATATGAGTTAGGTTCAAATCCAAGGGAAAGACTATATATATACTCCTGTGATCGAAGATTCTTGCCGATTTGTAACTGTACATTTCAACTGCTATCTACATCACTTGCCCCTTTTCTACCCAAACTGATGACAGACCCTGAGCAGACTTGGAAGAGAAGATGTTTGAACTTGTTTAGTTGAAGCTGACAAATCAATTTCCCATCATTCCCTACGAATCCTAACTTCTTCCTTTGTGTGTGAGTGAGGTGGGGGTGTGGTGTACATAAGGGAAAGACAAGCCATAAAGATTTACAATATACCATAAAATCCTCTCTAAAAATCTAAGCAGGTTTTAGGACCAAAATAATAATCAGTATTTCCCTTCCAACACATTTACAGCATATGCAATGTATGCTATTGTTAACAGTGAATATAGCAGGTCATGAAGACGACTGGAGGCAATTAGAGCAAATTAAAACACAATAAAGACATCACTGCACCTATTTCCAAAAGTCATGCCATACAAAAATTGAGCTTATTAAAAAAAAAAACCCAAACAAAAACAAACAAAAAAAAAAAAAAAAAACAAAAAAAAACAACACAAAAAAAACAAAACAAACTTTGAAATTTAAACACAGCTCAGAAGAAACACACAACCATGTAGAGGATTTTTTTTAACCATTAAAAAAAAAAAAAACCAACAACTTTCCCAAAGAAATCTAAACAAAAATATCACTCAAGAACAAGGCATCTTGGGCATTTGATTAATATTATCTCGCTTTGCTTCATTTTAAATTTAGCTTTATATATTTAAGTAACAATACTGGTTTAAAAAAAAATATGAACAAGGGATAGCAAACAGCTGGTGCAGCTCAGCATTCTTTCACAAAATAACTGTCTAGAGCTTTTTCTGGCTATATCTTTTTTCCAGTAGGTGTCATGCAGTTTGGCTACAATGCTTACAGTAATGGGATGCTACTCAGGTAAGACAAAGAATATGAAGACATCCCTCCTGGAAAACTATTGTAACATTTATGAAGCTTCAATTATGCTTATCAGTAGCCTTTTTCAACAGAAATTTCACCAAACTTCAGTCTAGTTATACATCTGGTGGCACACCTGTTCTCACTTAAATATTTAAAAGCAATTGTGAGAGAAGATCAAGGTCCTTGACCAACTGGGAGTTAGTCTTCTCTAAGCAATCCTCTCCTGTCCACATATTGCTCCCTTTTAATGCCTCCTTTTTAAATTCCCACACTTATTTTCCAATTCCCAGACTTACATCCACCTGAAGAAATAGGGAGGTAGCAAACTGAACAATCATGCAAAGATAATGTTCTGCACATCAGAACCAGGAAGAATAAAATATATCTCTCTCAGTATCAGAAATTTAGAATAGTTTGAAACAAATTTTCTGTATTATTACATCACCCAAGGTTTTAAAAATAAGGAAACAAAGTTCTTTGTGGAATCCCGGAAATTCAGATAAGCTTGGCTATTATGCCCCATTTTCCCAATTATCACTTTTGGAGTACTGGAATAGAGTTTTGGAGTTCTGTTTCTGCATAATCGACCTTATAATTACAGCTCTTTATGTGTTTTCCAAGAAAATATGGGGAGACTTAAATCAGTACCCTTACAGCCTCACTTTAAAATAATACCCTCCAAATATTCACATTTAAAA
>JAVJGJ010000032.1:8017501-8027931 GCA_035590215.1 Microhierax caerulescens | reverse complement strand
ATTCACATTTAAAATTTAGACATATCTATATAATAGAAGCATACTTTTTAATCTCTACTTTTTAATCTCCACTTCTTAATCTGATTAAACAAATGTAAAGGCTGATTCCTCCAACTGCGTTTAATACTAGCACTCCTCCTAACTACTTATTTCACAGCAGGAATTGTCTTTGAGAGCACATTCACATTATTACTCCAGAATGATCTACACAGTGACTTTGGACCAGAAGACTATGCTATATATGGTACTTACTAAAGGATATTGCATAAAGTACTAAAAATGTCATGCAAACAGAAAAATTATACAAAGTATTATAGCTTTATTAACAACATAAACCACTGTATTAGAAACATAGAATTTCCAGCAAGGTACCTCCACTGAAAGGCCACCTTTCAGATTTACTTTACCAATCATTGGCTCTATGCCATATTAGAGGTTCTAAGCTTTTATTTTCCTCAGTTTAGGGGTTTTATTGTCAAATGTTTTTCAGAAAATAAAAGAAATTATTACTAGACATACTAACAATAGAAAAAAAGATAGTTTGGCAGTCCTTTCCTGCCAAGGTCAGGGTACCATTCACCTGTATTGGGTATTGTCACCTCATTTTCAGTTGTTTTTCAGCTGTTAAATACCTTGTGGAACAGAACTGTTTTTCCTAATATGGTCTGAGAGGGTCTTTTTTTTTTTAATAGTGAAGCTCTGCAATCAGGTAACAAGCCACAAGGCTGTTATGGACCCTTGGTTCCAGCCACAAACACAATTTATATTCAGACCATTTTCTGCCAGTAGAGCCAAGCGAGACTATTAATCAAATGAGAAAGAAAACAAGCATTTGCAGAGCTTTAAACAGATACTGTTCATCTGTTATTTAAAGCATGACAGTATCACAGTACTGTTCAATGTTTGAAGACCAGTTGTACAATATTTAGAATGAACTTTTCTTTAAAAGGAACAACAATATGAAGTACAGAAGTAATCGATGATCAGTCTGAGAAAGCATTAAAGGAAAGAATCTCAGAGCAAAAAAAGCACTGCCTTTTTCAGCCCTTCAAAGTGCTATGAAAACTTGGGTGCCTGCATAGGTGTTTGCTGAAAAACAACAATAGATGACATCAACCAAATTATGTATTCAGCAAATAACTGTTGGCATTTGGGGGGGACTTTGTGTAGGCTTTTGCAGCACAGAAGGCAGATGGTGATTACAGCGACTTCTGTAAAACTATACTGAACGTTACATTAACTGGTAATTAGAAAACTCAATTTGATTTCACTTCTATTTTCATACAGACCATTTTTTTGGCATTCAGAAAGATGCATCTTGGAAAGTCCATAACGCAACATCTCTAGGCTATAGACACGTTAATCTTGGTCTATTCACACTATCAGAATAAAAAGATGAGGAAAAATGAACTATTTTATGTATTGTCTCCCTGAACATTTACTGTTACTTGTGTATTTCACAAACTGAAATACACAAGTAACATTCTTCGACTCAGATGCAACAAGAACAAGTCACAGAAAGCGTCTATACCCTAAATAAATCTTTGCATTTTTGAGTCAGACATATTTCTATTGTTCCTGTGTGAAGAGATTATTTAGCAGACCTGTTCTTATTTAATCCAAGTAAACACAGCAAAGCATTCAATAAAAATACAATAGATCATACAGGAGATTGCCAGAGTGCTTATTTACCAACTACCATCTTCCTAATAAAGCATACCTCCCCTTCAAATGCCAAATTTAATTCAACCTCCTCCAAGTTGTCTATACAACAAAGCAATATGCTGCATAATCTTTGAATACTAAATCTTCTTTAACATTGAGTCCTCAGTTAAAGCCCAAGTCCTGCATCATACAGCACACGTGCAGGCTCCTCTGTCCCAGAGCAGTTTTGCTTATTTCAGCAAACTGCTTCCAAGCAAAGCATTTCAGTATCAAGAACTAGAGACAAGAAAATCCCAAAGGCAGGAAATATGATTGTAACATTTCACAATTCTGTCAAATAAGATAAAAATTACAATTCTCACCATGCTAGGAAACACATTCCACATTTACTATCATTATTCAACTAAAATCACAAGACCAGAGACAACAAAATAATCGTTGCACTACTCAAACTGTTAATGGATTATTGTAGTTGGTCTCCTACATACGAATAGATAAGTGAAAAGCAAACTCATTGTGAAAGCTGCAAGTTATCCATTCACCTCTAACCTTCAACAAATTGAGGACACACAAAATTGCATCACAGTATATCTGGATGGGGAAGTCTGGACCTCCCATTGTGCTGCTGCTCACATCACAAAAATCATACGTAAAATAGTTTCCACAGTTAAATTGTCATACTATTATGACAGAGTGACACAGAGTGACAAAAGATGTCCAGTGACTCTATAGCTCTTTAAAGTATGAAAACAATGCTGATTATTCACTTTCAGATGAATGGTCTAAAAAGTACAATCAATTAATGAGCCTACAACCTTAAGCTTCTAAAGGGAAAAGTAAAAGAAAACAACAGTTGGTGAACAGAAATATGTTTTAAGGGAAAAAAAAAAATCTAAGAAATCAAGAGTATAATAACTCTCAGCCCCTGCATGCACACAGTACACTTCCCTCCCTGTTCATCAGTTAATGTAGCCTTTCCCCCTCTCATGTTGATGCATGACCAAATACAAATAGACATCTCTGGTGCAATTTCAATTTCTAAAAATATTGATTAAGCAGAATATTGACTTTTCTCCATGTCTGGTTACAGTTTTTATTACCAACTGCAAGTGATAATGGGTTTTCCTGATGTTTTGTTTATTATTCCTACATAAAGGGCAAACCAAAAAATTCTTCTATAGTCTTCAAACAGGATGCCATTCTACAAACCTAACTTGCAGCAATAAGACCCATTAAACCACTATAAAAGGTAAAGAAAGGCCATGCCTCAGACATGGAATCCTCAGCTAAACTCCTCAGTGTTCTCCTTCTAACACAGTTCAGTGCTCCTTGCTTTGATACGTTGTGTTTGATTTCTCTCATTAAACCACATGGGAAGAATTCTGTACCTATGGATGAGCAGCTTTTCTGTCCATCCAAGTTTGGTTGGTTTTTTTTTAAAGGGGAAGAATTAAATATCAAAAATCCCCAGCAGAGTAAATTATAAGGTGTTCTCTAACAAATCTATCCATTTTATAGGAACCCAGTGAAGAATTTGGCCATATACACACCCACTGTAACAACCACATTGCATCTTCCTCAACAATTTTCCTGACCTCTAGTCATATTAACCTTTCACAAATAATCATTAACACGTGGAAAAACTATGTATAAAATATAGTTAAGTTTTCCCACATATAGCAGTTATCACTGTCAAGGAAATAACTGGTAGCTCTCATCATCATCATAGAAGCTGCGGACAGATGACTGGGAACACAATTTTCTTCTTTACCTAAGGTATTAAGGACCACAGGAAGCTGAAAAGATGCCTGCTACTGCAGTAAGCATTTGATTTTACAAGGAAAATGTATGGAATAAATTAAGAGAGCAGATGTAAATACTTTTGAATGAGCCATGTTCCTAGTGCAGACTGCATATAAAAAAAGAGAGCTTGAGTTCTAGTTATACGCTGTTCGTAATGCTTTCTTTGTAATTGTATCATCATAATTTAATATAGTATCCTGTCAGAGCCTTTCTTGCAGAGATTTCCTACTTTTCATTCTAACATAATAGACTGGCTGACCAATGTGCTGTCAGCATGTTCGTTTTTTCCAAGAAAAACTCAACTTCTACACAACAAGGTCAAATAGCCATCTTCTTATTTAAAATAGGATGGGAATTTTGACAATTCCACTTTCAAAGTGAAAAAACATTCCAGCACTGAGCTGCACTCTGTCGAAAGCTAAAGTGTGACAGCTGCCTTCACAGTAATTGCCAGTCCGCCTCTACGTAGCAGCTGAAAACACAATACATCACTTTGATCTCCTTGGCTCTCAAAGTATTCACAATCAAGGAATCTGCATGAAGAATATGAAATATGCAACATTTCCAAACACTGTCTCTGTGGAACTTAAATATGATAATGTATATTTTGTTCATACTTCATAAAGCATTTCCAATCCTTTATTATGCATATGAAAGGATATGTTTTAGCTTGCAAAAAATAAACATGAAAGATGCTTTATATTTTAGAGACACGTAGGTTTTCATCAGCTAACATAGGTGAAATAAACATTTAGAAAAGCCTGAATTGCTTTGAGGGAAGACGTTATTACAGAACATGGTTAATCAAGACCCACTGCTAATTTTCTAAAATGAATACCTTGTTGAATTAGACTACAGGGAAATAAAATCATGCATAGCAGCTCCACGTGCTTTCAACAAAAAGAAAACTCTGAGAAAGGGTTGACTTACATTTTGCAGGTAGGTCGTAGCCACATGTAATTTTTGCTTGTCCAGTCTCACAGCCACTCAGGTTGCGACATTCAGCAACTAAGCAGGGCCCAGCAGCTCTGTGTATACAACCATCCACTACAAAAGCAAACCCAGAAGATTTTAGTTATTAAAAGCCAGTCTTTATGTTGCCTTCAAACAAATACACAGTCACAAACATTTACTGCTCATTTTTACATTCGCTGGACAGACCTACTAATCTATAAGTAGATATCCAAATACATACAAACAACTTTTCTGCCAAAACTAGTCAATGTGTTTATAAAAAAATTAATATTTAGTCAACTTCTGCTACAAAATACCTAGAAAAGGTAAAGCAGAATTAAAATTTCAATATTAGAAGTGTCTTGTTCAAGGTTCTAAGAAATTCTCGCGACAAATTATGAAAACATATTTGATCCCCAGCTAAACGCCAAACTCTTTTACTATATACCTCTGATACTTCTACAATTACACAGAACATTTAACATCACCATCCTATTAATGCCTTATGCAAAAATTCCAAAAAATAATGCTTATGGATTTGAAATATAATAAATACTTTGTTTTGACCTTTTCTCTTTTTTACATTTTTTAAATTTTGCATTATTCATGCAATACTTTGGGCTTAATTAAATAATAACTACTAAAGGTTGCAATTGCAGCTAAGTATGCTAGAAAATTAGTAGAGTCCATAGATCTTATTACCCTAAGGAGCCAGCAAAAGTGTAGTAGCAGCAACAAAGAATAAAAAAGGCTGCTGGCGTGGCATTTCTGCCCTCTCAACATGCCATCAAAGAAATGATTTACTGTAATTAAGGCAAAGAGTTTAAGAAAAGTGAAACATACAAAATAAGGGAAATATCATGTGCATGAACACAGTCACTACAGTAAGGCCCTAAGTAAGCACCAGTGATGAAGTTCAACTATGAGAATAACCGTATAGACTACAACATCAAATCAAAAAGGGTAAAATGAGCTCAAGTATCAAGGCTAAACAAATGCTTATGGAGACACGGAAGAATGATTCTGTATGCATATTGTTCAATATTTATTTCAGATTTTATTTCAGATTTCACTAGTTCAAAGTTACAGTAGTACCCAACAGCATGTGTGAAGCAATTAAGTCAGAAAAGGTTTGAAAAGCCAAGCGTAGATAGGTTTTCAAAAGATGCACATAATCTGTTAATAGCATAAACTGTGTAGCTTTTTACAGGCTAGCAGAGTAGGATCTGGGCAATACAAAGCATAGGTACCCAGCACACCTACTGTCCGTTCACTGCCCACTGGGATGCAGGGAGGCAGGTCAGTCCCTCAGCCCACAATGTTTTTTCAAGGTGGAATTGAAATTACAGGCCTTTCTGCATTAAGGGCATAGCTGGCTTTGCAAGGTGTTGTCTTTCCCTGAAGCCAGAGATCCCCACATTGAGGAACAGATAACACCTTTATCAGAATGAAGGCCCCTTCTCCTAAGTGTTAAAAATTTGATTGCCTTTTCTGAAGTGTTCTCTGCCAGACTTAAAATTCAAATGACACAGCAAAATCAGACAAGCAGTTCCTGGTAATACTCCATACTCCTCCTGCACATGGTGCCACTGATTTTCAAAATGCCATTTTTAAGAACTTTATGTTAGACAAAGATAATTACAGAATCGTGTGATTTTGCACTTTCTATGAAATTTTAGAAAATTTCATATTGAAAAAAATGTGGATGCTCAGCCACCACACATAAGCATGTTGTGCACTCTCTATGCCAAGACACCAATTCTTCTTACTCTGTTAGCTGAACTTTTGTTTTTAACTTACCCAAAAATCTCTGCTCAACAGACTCCAAGATGCTAAATGCAAGAATAATATTTTGTAACCTCAAGAGCAAAAAAGAATGCTTGAGAACTATCCTGTGATCATAATACCCAATTTAATTATTTTAACTTAATTACTAAATGCTTTTCCAAAGCAAGCAGGATAAGTAAACCAGTACGTGTTGAAACCTCAGGTATATTTTTACAAGCACGACCACCACGATCTTTACCAACGTTAATGCTTCCTGAGACAGTAACATAAAAAGAGCACTGATGCTTAGGACTAGCACTTGCTGCATGACTCTTTACAGAGGAAAAGTCTTTCACCTCAGGGGTACCAGACAAGGACTCAGGTTCATGCAATTATTCTCTTGGCAGTGGATTAATTATCACCACCCCCGAGATCCTTCTTGTCCCTAACAAGTAGGCACCCTTCCTTGCACAGTGTCTGTACAATGATTTGTTTGGCTACCCTCTGAACAAACCCATCTGGATAAATCAAGCTCTATTTCCCCAAGCTCCATTCACTTTAACCCCAGCCCAGCTCAGAGCACAGACAAATAACATCACCTGCACAAAGAAACCACTTCCTCTGGCAGGGAACTGGAAGCACAGATTTTGCCACTTCTAAATCTGCAATGTATTAACATACCTACCATGTTAACATGCCACGTGCCAGATCAGCTGTGACAGCCAACACATAGGCAGTCCCAGCTCCCCATCTATAAACCATCTCATGACAGAATAAGCATGCTCTTAATGTACATACAGCTATGATACAGATGGTATGTCACTAGTTTCCTGGAGCTGGTTCCACACAGGTCCATGCTCAGTCTTTATAATCAAAACAACTTCCAAAAAGATAAAAACATAATTGAAATCCCTGAAGGTATTTAAAAGACATGTAGATGTGGTGCTTAGGGATGTGGTTTAGTGGTGGATTTGGAAGTGATAGTTTAATGGATGGACTCGATGACCTTAAAGGTGTTTTCCAATGTTTCCAAAAAATTAAACTGTTAATGGAGGAAAATAAATTCTATCATGACCAATGTAAACATATGACAAGGAAAATGGAAGATATCTGCCAAAATGAAACAACTAGACATCCATACTTCCCTTATAAATGTGGCATAACAGACAATAGATTGAACACTCCAGACAGCCATAGATGGGAAGGCAGACATTAGCATTTGATATAATTCAGTGACTGATGACGTAGAATGAAGATGGGGGGAGAAAGGGGGACAATGACAAAATCACCAGCAAAAAAAAAAACCAAAACCAAACAAAACCAAACAAAAACCACCAAACAGCAAATGACCCACCATTTTCTGAATAATCTCTTTTCTCTACCATACTTTATTATACTTGAGCAGAGATAACCTCTGATCTACATATGTATTTTCCATTTAATATTGTAACCCAATAAATTATGCTAGAATTACTCCGTGTTTCCAATAATATATAAAACCTATAACACAAGTTTGATAATTCTTAAAGATAAAACCCATGCAGTGAAATACATTGCCAAATACCAGCACTGTGCATAACATCAAGAAAAAGAAATTGGCAAAGGTACAGTGGATTTGCAAATCTGAATGTGATACTTCAGCCTCTGCTAAAACATGTCTTAGGTGTCTTCAAAAAAAACAACCGCAACCCAAAAACATGGAACAGGCACACAGAAAACATTTTTGTGAGTTATTTTGTTTTCTGGAAGCATGCACTAACTAGTAATCTAAGTGTACAGAGAAGTAAGCATTGTTAACATGGAAACTTTATGGCAATTACAGATAACAGCAACAACCTTAGGAGGGAAAAAATGATACCAAAGATCTATTGTTATTATGTAGTAAGGAGGAAGAGAATTACAGAATAATAATGGCATGCTGCCAAATTACTTATATAGGCAAGTGAAGAATCATTCATATATTTGTTTCAGATACTTCATCTGTATCATGTTTGACATATAGATGCTCAACTGCATTTTTCAAAACAGATTTGGAAAACGTTAGACCATATCCCACTGTTCCTTCCCTGGAATTTCTTTGTGCAACTGGCCAAAAAATGGAGGCAGTTATGGTCAATTCTGCCTTGTGCCATATGACAACAATAAGGAATTGTGCATTATCACTGGTTCCTATAAGCATGAAAAAAAGTCATTTTACTTCAAAGCTATCACTCTGCTTCACGGTATGTTTTTTTTCTACAGGCTGCCTTACTGTCCAGGTTTATGAAAATCACATATATACTTTGGGTCACTTATATACACAAATGACCTGCCATTTCACAGATACAGGAAAGATATGGGAAAATCCCACAGAAAAAAATATCAATCATAACTGACAACATAAGGCTGAAGAAATCTGATCTCCAGTCTGCATACTGATTGATTGGCATGTCTAAGTACTGGTAACACTTGAAGGTACTAAAGGCAGGGCTGCTAACCATCTTCATTGTTGCTGTGCTTCTCGATACGAGTTTCAAGTTTATAAACCAAGCTATTTCTAAGGATTTTTGAAAGCATTAATACTGAATGAACCCTGCCCGGGGCCACCCATGAGGTAACAAATATCCACAGGATGGTCCCTCTTCTGCGTTCTGCTCTCAACAAACACTGCCAGGCGGCCCAATGCTCCCCACAACCTACCCTGAGGTAAAATAAATACTTTGAAAAAGCACAGAACACTTTCTTTTAGATGACTGGAAAATTTTAACAGGTCGACTTGTCTTTTGAAATGGGATCCCATTACACTGTACTGTCACATGTGGAAAACCCATACAAATGGGGTTCCTGTATTTATTGTTTCACAATAGCTTGGCTGGACAAGCATGTGGAATGAGTTTCTTAGTTCTGAAGACCCACATCCACAGAATGTATTTTGAGAGCTGAAGAACAGCTCAAGGAGCTTTAGATTCAGCTATGTAGTTAAAGTAGTACATATTTGCCTGATCTAAAAAACAAACAAAAAAAAACCAAAACAAAACAAAACCAAAAAAAAACACCAAAACCCACCAAAACAAAAAAAAAAAAGTACTACCCCAACATTTTTTCATTACAAATAATATTAGCAATCTCATTGCACGCATCCATAAGTTTTAGTAGCCACTAGGGACAGCATTTTGTTCTCCCAACAATTCAGCAGAAGCCATTAATGAAGAAAAACTCTTTAGAAAGCTACTGCAGTCAATGGTATTGGTTGCACAAAGAAGTCACCAGAAAATAATTGCTTAAAATACATGGACAAAACGAAGCATCAAAAGAAGACTCCAAGGCAATATGACAGTGTACTAAAAACAATGTGTTAAAAATACAGAAATCCTTGACAACATCTTTCTCACTGCATACTAAAGTATGCCAACAGGTTAAATGCTTTCTTATTTCATTTATTGTAAAGCATCTATATTTGCTCTCCAGAATTAAAGGGTTAAAGTTACATAGTAAAAAGTAGCTAATTTGCCACAATATACACAATATACAAAAAGCCTATTTCTTATAGAAAACCTCTTGAAATTGCAAATTAAGCAAAAGTGCAGGAAACACAGAATTAAGGGTATCATGGGATGCTGCTTATGAAAAAAAAAAAAAAAAAAAAAGAAAAACACCTCAGCAAAACTAGCCTTGCAGTGCAGATGGTAATAAAAAGGGGTAAGGTAATCAAACAGCACAGCAAAAATATACAAATTCCCCCAGGAATAATAAGTTCCAAACTTTTTTTGTGACCTTGTGTGGATAAACTGAAGTTATGATGTAAACAACATATGTAGATTTATCATGTTATATTTCAAGAATCTATATATTCCTTTTTCCATACTAATGCCTGTTCTGTGGTGCTTTCCCAGATTTTCATTTTTTGTTTTCACTATGAAAGTCAGGAGATTTACTTATTTAACTGTGCGGGATTTATCTATTAAGCAGTATTGCTCTTCCACATGGCAAATGCCAGGTATAAATAAAAACAGAAAAATGTCTGTTATATCAGATATATTGCTAGGGACACACAAGAGGAAGCTGTGTCCCTATCCAAGCACACCTCTTGTATACATGTCCTCAGTCCTTGCGGACCTTTCAAAAATGCCCATTGCAAGGATGTGTGTGGAAAGCAGAAAAATATAAGAAAAATACTAAAAAAAACAAACAAACAAAAAAAACAAACAACAAACCCACCAAAAAACCAAGAACCCCCTAAACACCCCCATCAACACCCCCCC
>JAVJGJ010000032.1:7987221-8014324 GCA_035590215.1 Microhierax caerulescens | reverse complement strand
TGATGGCCAAAAGAAAATGCTTAAAAGAAGAGGGCAAGATCAGAGGAAGAAATTACCAGTGCTTCCACAGAATATTCTGCCAACCCTTCATTACTGGCAACTCACAAACCTGAGCAAGATGTCTTTTCTGTATCACTCCAGACAGGTTTTTTTTCGTGGCTTTTTCTGAGCATTTTGCGAGTAACTCAGACTCACATAAGCATTTGGATTTGTACCTTCCAATTTTATGTAGTCCTTTCTGTAGTGTGGACAGCAGCATTAGCAAGGAAAGAAATACTGCAGATTATTCTGAAGAAAAGCATGCTGCTAACCTAGAAAAAGAGATTGAACATAGAAAAACTACTGCAAAGTCTTTAAGGAAGTTTTTTGTTTGTTTTTTTCCCCATTTACAACACAAGCAGACAAGCACTTCCTCTCTGTTGTTCGGTAACTGCTTTTCTTTGGGGTTTTTGTAATACACCTTTTCCTTCTCTGCAGGTTGCAGCATTTTAGGGCTCCTTCATGGAAAGACAGGAGACTGAAATGGTGTGCTCCATTACTTGCAGACACTTCAAAAATACTAAATGCATGGACCAGTCATGACAGATGAATTGTATTAAGCCAGAATAGGTATTTGCATACTTGGAGTACAGTTATTAAGCAGTCATCACACAGTGATTATACAAATGTATTCACTATGATCAGCTAGCAGTTGTCAGGCACAGGTCAAGGATTTAGACAGAGCAGGCTACCAAGTAATAATGGTAAAGCGTCTGTTTAAAAGGGAGCCTTATAACAGTGGCGTATCCTCACAGCCCAACAGGCTGTGGGTCTGTCATTCCTAGGATTTTTAAAGCTATAGTTTATTTATTTTTCTTAATGTCTAAAGTGAACGACTTTTTCCCCACTGAAATGCAAAAGGATGTGATCTAAGACCTTCACTTCACAGAGAACATGGAAGGAAAGGCATTCTCACATAGGGCTTTTCAGATTTGAAGCCTGAAGCCTTCTGTAGCGAAATACCACTTCTACCTAAATATAACTAAACCAGACATGGGAGAAAGTGATGTTTCTCTTTAGCTATAGGGTACACCAAGCATGAGAACATTATACACCACTGCTAGAATAAAAAATACATTAAGGCTTTTGAGAAAACTTGGGAGAAGGCACTGAGCCTGAACCAGATTAAGGAGATGCAAGGTGAATAGATCCACTTCCCTGGAAAATCTTGCAAAATAAAAATGAACAGGTCTGCCATGAAAGCGCTTTTGTGACTTACGACTTCAAATATTACATTCTAAACACTTTTTATAAGTAATTTGTTTATTTTCAAGAGCCATCTCCTTCCTTCCCCTCTAACCCATATGGGTTCAGTTTGACTATGTGACAGCACTGAACCTTCATGCAAGTTTAAGTGATGCTTTATCTACAAGAGAGAGAAGATGCAGAAAGCAGCAGAGGAAAGGTCAGATACAGAAGCAAAGTACATCCAGTTCTGGGCATACTTCAAAAGGAACTTAAAAGAACCACAGGGATTGTAGGAGCTCTGATTTAGGGCAGCAGCTGGATCATACAACGCAGTAAGACTAAGTACCAACAAGGAGATATTCTCTTGCTTGCAGTAAGGCTTAACAGGCTAAAGGAATACTACAAAGTATTTACTGAGTGGCAGCTGGTTTTCTTATTTCCTGGACCATTTTCACTTGTGCTAATTTACTTTTATCATGAACCAGTGAAGGGAGAATACTTGGTGGAGATACTTCTCAGTCTGCAATCACAGAAACATTCTCTCAATTTGGAGTGCTGTTTCAAGCCAGATTAATTAACAGTATTAATTATACCAAAATTGCCTTGCAATAGGCAAATCCAATTGAACACATCACAATGTATTCACATGGAATAAATACCAGGAAAGAAAGAGGTAAACACTAGATTAACCACAAAATGATGTATGAACAAGGTTCTTTCAGATAGCATATTAACGCAAGCCTGAGAACTAATTAACCATAAAAAGTCTCAAATATTCTTTCCTTTTGTTGAGACACTATGATAAACCATATGTACCACACATCTAAGACAAAGGTAACTTAAAAGATCTTGCCAAAAGATAATTTAAAAATCTAGGACACAACCAACATTCAGCAACATTGACATATCAAATGCTTTCCAGCAACATGCAAAAACATCACATAAACTAAGTACAGTTTCTCCTATTAAAACAGTATCATATACTGGTACAGACTTATTGCCACAAATCAAATACAGAAGAAAAACTATTTACTCTCACTAACATGTCAGCTTGCATTGCAGAATCTGACAAATCTGTAAAAATATTAAGAGACATCAGCAAAACCTTCACACATAATTAACTGTATATGGAGCAAAGGGGGCAAGCTGCCATCATCAGACCCCACCTTCCACTTCCATTCCTGGACAGATTGTCTCTGACAGTAAAGTTCTGTTTCCAAGGTAAAGGGAAAAGCATTATACTAACCTAACATTGACATATATTCATAATGATCAAGTAGAATTTCAGTGACTGCATAACCATGAATAAAAAGAAAAGGAATAAAAAAACTCTTGAGCATTTATTTATTTAATGTCAGAAATAAAAACAAGATAATGGAAAGAGCATGAGAGAGCAAAATGTCTCCCACGCCACCCACTGTACTTGGGGATTTATGCAGTATAATAACTTTGCACAAAAATAATTTTAAAAAGGAGGACACAATGCATAGTAATAGCAAGTGATGTTTAGACTGAGTTCAAAAGTTGTACAGGGAACTTCTCTGAGCTGTTCAATATCCAGCCCTCCACAGAACCATACCTCAACAGCTCTAGCCAAGTCCCACGCAAGCTTTTTTGACCTATAAGAAAAGTAACTCTGTAATTAATGAACTTATTACTTACCTGAGCTGGCTGCAATGCTCCCTATGCTCCATAAGTAGTAGGAAGGGTAATTAAAGTACTAAGCACAGATTAAAATTACAATCTAATAGATTTCGAGTAAGAAACATGACACCCCACTCAGATGACTATATTTACCAGTTTGGTAATTCTAGTAATCCCCTTCCAAACAACTTTATGTTTGTCCTAAAACACTATTAAAAGGGAGATAAGGAACAGGAGAACTAAAGAGCTGGTTAATCTGCACAGCATCATTATGTATTATTTAGTTTAATATCTTCTTGTAGTAAATACAAAATCATTAAGTGCCATTTTCTTCAAGAGAACATTGTAGTAAATTTGGTGTTGCAACAGAACCATTAAAGTATAATAGTGTACACAGAAAAATTCTACTGATTAGCAAGCAAAAATATGTAATTATATCCACAGTGTGGGACTCAGTTGGCTGGTGTTTTATGGCACACAGCTTTGTAAGACTACTTTGCTGCCAAAACTGATGAGGAAAATACCGAGTTGTTACTTCCAGTTGTACTAGAGGGTTTTGTCTTGATTTTATTGACATTTATAAAGTGATCATCACATGTAACAAACAAGCCATAGTGCCAAAACTGCAAACGGCAGCCTACAGTAATTAAGGAGTAAACAGCATCAATTCCATAGCAATGTTCGATTGATACATAATGTATTAACTGAATTTTTAAAAAGTAACTCTGAACAACAATTTACCCAAAGCATCTCAAGTTCTTAGCAGCTTGAGCAATATTAACAAACTAATATAACAGCACTGAGACATGACTTCAAAAGGAAAAAGCAGCTCAACAGTAGCCCATAAAAATTGTAGTAAATATATTCAAATGTGTGTATGTCCAATATATAAAAATACAGTTTTTAAAGAAAACACACATGGTCATAAGTAGAAAGACTGAACAACACATATCCGATGATATTTGTTATTGTACTTAAGCCTCCACGTTTTCCTTTCCAGCTTTCATTAAAAGGGGGCAGAGGGGGTTATATTTTCAGCATTATATTTTCAGCATTGTACAAAAACCACGGAAAGTTTCAGTTTAAAAAGCTTGCAGAGAAATAAAAAAACCCAAAGAGTTAATCTGTTTCTGAGAAGTTACATTGGAAACTTTAAGCCAGACTCATTAAATTTACTGGGTTTTAACCATACATGTTTCATATCTAAAATGCAGCCTGATGCCATTAGAAAGAGCTAATCATTCTAATATGCCAAAGAATAAAGGGAGAGAACATGTAACGCTGGCTGAAAATACCAAAGTTCCAAAGAATGTATCAGTGATGAACCCTGAGCATGAATTCCACTTCCAGATTGCCCTTCTTTCTTGAAATGTTTATGGAACAGCATCTTTACCCATATTTTTTTAAAATAATAAATCTGAATAACTTATTCAATGGTGTCAAACACAGAATAAATGTCAATGTAATTCTTAACATTATCCCAGCCACTGTCAGAAAGCATACTTTAAAAATTGGTTTGCCTACTTTCATAGTAGTCAAATTAGGAAGTCATACACAGGGTGATGAAAAGAGACTACGGTGAATTTGTCAAGGAAGCTTGGAGAGGCATTGTGAACTACAATCTACACAAATGCTATATCAAGCCCCATATACATTTTTGTATTAAAATTTAGAACTTTGGGTACATCCTCATTAGCAAATACAAAGGACCAATAAAAGCACATCTGTGGAGTAAAATAACTGGTGTTGAAAAACAGTTCTACAAATACTATACACATTTCAGGGTATTTTGGTGCTGGGGAGGGTTTTTTTTCCTTGTTTGTTTTGGCTTTTCTTTATTTTTACTATGGGCTAGTTCTTGTCTGGTCCTAGGACCGAATGCCCGTTTTCCAGTGGAATGCACAAGGGACACATCCCCCAGTCTACTTTTACCGAACAGAAACTTAGCTCATGGGCTCTGACATACTTAATGCTAAATACCAAAGCAGTCTGGAGAGTCAGGGGATTTCCTTCAAAAGCACATTCTAGGCAACAGCTATAAAGAACAAGGTAAACGTATCCTTTAAGTATTGTTTTCAGTTGAAATTTATTTGAATTTTTCAGGATTTTAGTAATGCCTAAGTTAGTGTACCTGCTAATAAAGGGGGAAAGCCCCCATTCTCACACCCAGCTGAAACAAATTTCTGTAATACAAAAGGGCAACAGTTTTGTTACTGAGCCTTAACAACCTGTATGAATCAAAGTTCAGAGGATCAAAGTAACAATTCACACCAAACTCAGACTCTGCACCAGCCACACACAGAAGTCAGCACGATAGGATATTCATCCCTTGAGGTTTTCAGTTGTAAACAGGCACTAACAGAGCAATGGCAGAACAAAAACATTTAGCAGTCACCCTAGGGTACAAGCATAAACAAGCCTTGTCTTAGAATGACTAAAATGTTCCACTTGCAGTGGTGATGTTAAGGATGAAGTGTCAGGAAGCAACAAGACTGAGGGAATGATGGAGAACTTCTTTCAGAGCATTGAGACAACTAATAATCTAATGTCACAGTTCTAGTTACTTCTGATAGGAAGTTATTGAGAAAAGTAAGACACCTTCAAAATATTATGCCTAAAATTTTACACTGCTAAGTACTTGTGAAATAAACACCTCAGTTCAAACTGAATAAGCAAAATCTGTGACTATGCTGATTAAACATTTTATAAGACAGTCTCCAGAAGACCTATGGCTCATTTACAATCCCACACCATAAATATTTCACATTTCAGTATTACCAGCATCACACTGTAAAGACAAGCTCATCACAGTCCTATGGAAAGATGTCTTTAACTCCAGTAAATGGACATCTTAGATTTACTAGCTCTAATAGAACTGATGTATTTTATTTTCAACATATATCCTTTGACAGAATCAGAAAATAACTTAGGCTGGATCGGATCCTGGAGGTTCTGTGGTCCCACTCTCTGCTCAACTTTGTTTTACAAAACAAAAGCACAGTAGGAATAGATCTGCCTTCTACCCTTCTGAAGTGATGAAAATCTACAGAAGAAGTTGAGAAGCTGTTCTACCATCTAAAATCTTGTTATTGTTATTATTTTTACTAATTATATTTATGCTCCAGGGTAAAGCAACACCCAACACCTACATGTTACTGAAAATAAATATTTTTCAGTTATTAAGATGGACGAACGAAAGCTAAACAGTAGCTGGCACAAAAAGTTCACTTAAAACCAGTCCCAAGACGACACCTATGCTGTTTGGCCAGGCACCTATTTATGGTGATAGCAAGAACCAAAAAAAATAGGTGTGGCTAAAGTATTAAGGAGGATGAAAGGTCTGAGCTGACAGCATATACAAACCAGATCTGAATACTCCCATCAGACCTCCATTTGTGGTGGCCAGACTATTATTTGTTATCTAAGCATTCAGGTATGCACAACACAGGCAAGCACGGCAGGCGGAGGGAGGAGCGCAAAGATCCTTAATGAGGGGAAAATCTAAACCCGCAAATCTCTCAACATGTAACATGGTGTGATTCACAAAAGAATGGGCTGACTTATAGCACAGCTTTCAGCAGAGAAATGGGATTCTGATTTCTTTTCCTTACCTCTGGATTATTTATCTTAATTTTGCTCTTCTTTTTCAACAAGAACAAGGATTTTTATACCTACCTCTTTTAATTGGAAGGCCAACTTCCTGATCTATTGACCTACTGCACAATATGATCTTAATTAGTTCACACTGACATGCCATGCCTGGAGTTTAAGTATTGTTTTCCAGGAACAAATTTATTTGCCCATTGAAAGCATCTACATAAACAACCCAACAAATGCATTTTTGAAAATACCATTCTACAAAATCCCATGGGATATAGTTGATTACTGGCCTGACTGTTGTAAAATGGTGAGTGTGACATTCACGACCTTCTGAAGGGTGGTTTCCTCTATTGAGCTACTTGATTTTTTTGTTGACAATTAATAGGATTTTTTTTTTTTGTCAAGTACCAATATATTGCTCCTTCTCCATTAATGCCTTATATGCATGTCAGCACAGATACAGATTATTAAAAGAATATTTGTTTTGAAAAGAAATCTCATTCAGCAAAGTTTTACAGACCGGACATAATTTGAAAGCACGAGGTTTTATCACATCAAAACAATTCCTCAAGGCTTCACACAGCGTTTTTATTAGAGGCTTTTATGTACTTTACAAAGGAGATGGACACCAAACAGGAAAACACAGAGGGAAACAGAGGGTAAAATGGCATGTGGTACCTTCAATACCTTCCAGACCCTCCCTGTATCTCCAGAAAGCCCCACATGTCTAGTCTCCCTTCACCTACTGTACACTCAGTTCTTCCACACCTCCAGCCTGGATCCTTTTGGTTTGCTGGCAGGATAAAAGCCACACATGCTATACTGAATCTGAAATACCAGCTAGCCACATGATTCCAACAAAATATATAATGGTTGCGGCTCCCTGGATTTCCCCACCTTACTCGAGGATTTCTCTCTGGACATCAGTTTTCAGAAATATGCAGAAACCTACTTATTTTGAACCCTGCAACCCGCTGACAAACACATCTGCAAATAACTATTAGATTAAATAACATGTTGAGAATTAATAGTTGGCAACAGATATTACAAGGAAACCAGAGTAAGAGTGTTTCAAAATCTGCAGACTGCTCATACAGGATGGGGCATAAACAAAGCACAAATGGATACTATCACATATTTCCTTTCCAGTTTGACAAGAAATCCTTTGACAAAACTATCCTGGACTTCAAGGAGCCCCAGGTTTCACTACAGCAATCTGCACATCTCTGAATGAGTAAGTGAAATGTGTGCACCTGTGGTCACAACATTTATGACAGACAGCAAAGATCACTGCCATCATTGACAAGATGACTCAGGGAACACCAGGGTTTGAACTTCCACCTCTAGCATTTATTGGTGGAACATCAACCAAGAAGTCATTCAGTCTGAATATTTTCTCATGTTCAGCAGATTCCCTATCAAATATGAGTTGAGTTAGTGTTGCAAGCCTACTACTTGAAAGCCACAAAATAGCTCCACAAGACAGCATTTGCACTTTTTTTAGATGCTGTAGAGTTAATTCGTTGTGAAACTAATAATGTTCTCTTGATACTTCAAATAGATACCCCAGGAAAGTACAGAATAAAAAGCAAAAAGAAATAAGTTTAGATAGCTATGTTCAATCTTTCCTTTCTATTATTCATAAACCTGCAGGTTTTAAAGGCGAATGCAATTACTAGGGGTTCTCAGAGAACCAGGCCTAATTAAGTTTTAATTCCAATAAATCAAGACGTCTACTTCTTCCCTGCAAACACGGAGCCATATTTTAGCAGCATTTCCCAAAAAGACAACATTCCTTGGTAATCCTGCAATGGATTTATTCCAAAGGTTGGCACCATCTGTATATCACAATAGGCCTTTGTGATTCAGGAGCCCAACCAGCCACCTTGTCTGTGGGACTGCGGATAGTCACTTTGGCCACAGATGCCTCCAGAATCCTGTGAAGAATTGAAAATCATTGCAGAATAGCTCCAAAAAAAGATCCTTCCTTCCTCTTAAAACCTCTTTCTACTTTCTGGCTTCAGGACATGCTTAAACTTATTTAGAAGTATTTTAATAGTACAATTCTATTACCCAGGGATTGATCCCTTCAAAAACAACCACAAAACAGCAAAACAAGTCAGGGGCACTGCAGCAGGGTAAAGGAAGAAGTGTAGAGATCCGTATGTAAAGCTTTACATAAAGTATAAATGCTAGGATGGGCCAGAAGTCCCAACAGTCAGTGTCACTGTTCTCATTTCCACCAATGTATTCCAAAATTAATCTCAAGGACAAAATACATTGTTGCCATGATGCAGCACACAATAAGGAGAGCAACTTCTTGCAATACACAAAACTCCTTGACTCAGACAAAACTTCACCTACATTGCCATCAGTCTAACATGGTCTTTAATGGCGCTTTCTAAACATATTCTGGTCTTGAGCTTTGTGAAAGAGTTAAAATCGAAGCATTGCTAAACAACATTCAAAAATAACGTCTGTATGGGGCAGAATCATCACTACAGTCAATTAGGTATTCATGGCTCCGCTCCCATTTCTGCTACAGTAGGTGTGATTGTTCTACTTTACTGTTTCCCCAATTCTTGCGCTCCATTTAGATACACTGGTCTAGATATCGCTTCACTACACATCAAAACAAAACCCACTCTAAAGTGAAGCAGAAACTGATTTACAAAGTAGAAAACAAGGCAAAATTTTTCAAAAGCCCCCAAAATTGGATGCAATACCACATGGTAAGCCTCAGAGGGTAAACGTGGATATCTGAAAGGTCTCTTCAAAACTGAGGATTTTGCGAGCATTCCCTCCTGAAAGCTGAGATACTTGGGTGACTGCACAAAAGCACCATGATAACTTACTTTTTAACTTTTTAACATAATAACATACTTTTCTTTGCCACATATACAGAAAAACAACAATTAAGCTTTTATCAAATACATCCTTTTTCCAACAAATTCTTCCAAAATATCTGTGCTGCCAATGTCTCTCTCACATATATAGTTATGCAGTCTTAAAAGAGTGCAGTCAAATGGCATTGTTAAATAACCAAATGTGTTTTCTCTCTTACTTTTGATTATTCAACATTAGCGTATAAATTGACAGTTATTAAGTAAATGATAAATGTTATCTGTTCATACAAAGAACACTTTACTGAATCAAAATCATTACCAGTTCCCAAGAGCATAAATGTAATTCTTTTATAATACTGAAAAGGAAAGCTACACACACACCAAAAATACAAGTGTAGATGTTATTACGCTCAGGAACATATGCAAAGAGTCCCCAGAAGAGGCAAGCAACACAGCTGACCCAACACAGTACCGCTTAAAAATCATTGTAAAAGGAATTTAATGTGTATAAGATTAGAAAACATGAAAATTGATTTCTTTTCCTTATGCCTCAGAGCTTCTGTTATGCTTCTAGTTGATTTTACCAAGCTGAAGTAGTACTATAAATTTTAAGCATAAATCTACCCTTGTACAATTTTTCTGCCACACAACAAAATAAGTATTCTTTGTCAAGCACAATGACCACGTTAAAGCACAGGAACCTAACAGAAAGTTACTTCTGTTCAAATACCCTTAATTCAACTCAGGAGATTCAGAAATGCTGCAGAAGGTGGGGGGACAGATTTGGAAAATTCTTCCAGGACAGGTAACAGTGGCAAATAATTGAAGTTACAATCTAGATGTCCCACACCTTTCTGTCTTTTCAAATGTGGTATTGCAGTGTTCCTCTGACATCTGCCAGGGAAAGAAATGAGAAATACACTGTGAAAGACTCATTGTTTTTCTGCTTGGAGAAAGGCACATCTCCTCATAGCTGTAAGATAGCCCTTGCCCTTCGGATGACTTGTTGACCTATCAACACCAAAGTTTACAAAACGCCCATCAACAAGTATCAGCAAAGCCAAGGAGAAAACCTTTTCTATGGGTTTTGCTCCATCGCACTTTTGATGCAAGTGAATGATAGAAGGTCTCAGACCATAAAATGAATATTCTACAAGAGAGTTAGAATACAGTTTTCCCTAAGAAAGGGAACAGAGGTACTTCTGGATAATGAGACAGGAAACAAGTAAGTCCCATCCCACTTTCTTGTTTAAAGAGTTTAATAAAGCAAGACTGTATTGTGGCACACCAATATATTTTGGCAGCATTCAAAAAGATAGCACCTCCTGAGCTGTGAGAACTATATTTTACTGCACCCTGTCAGGTTAGATAAAAACTGTCTGCAACTTTTATATTTTTCCTAGACAGAAGAGTTACACAATATTGCCACTAAGCTTTAGAACCATACATGCTAACCTATCGCAACTGCCAAACAATTTTTTAAAACTATATTTCCCCCTCAGTCTAAAAGGCGCTCTGGCAACTCTATAAACATTCAAGAAAGCAGCATATTCTCCAGCTACTCTGCAACACACATTGAGACAGGGCCTTAGAGAGCCTGGCTTTGGAGACTTAAGTCTTACAAATTCTTAAACTATTTATAACAACTTTTCTGTGAAATTATTTTTTTTTATTATTTTCACATTTAGAAAATAAACATTCCTTAAAAATTAGGTTCTCTCCTCCAAAACTAGCCCTAAAGGAGTGAGGCACAAAGTAAAAGGAAGAGGGAAAATAAGGAAATAAGAACATGCAGTAAAGATGTCATTTATTTTAGCATGTAAAATATCAATGGAGAGAAGAGAAACTTCACTTAATAGCAGCCTGATTATTCCAGTAGGGCCACTTAGGACTAGTGATGGAAAGATAACACTTGCTTAACTAATGTTTATAAAGTACTTTACATTCCTCAGATAGAAGAACTATAGATACATTAAATACCACCATCATTAACACTGGCTGCTGCTATGACTTTTGTAAATAATTAAAGGCTGTGATATCATTCCTGTGAAGTATATCATCATGTAACATCTGGGGGATGGGAGGAACAGACATGACCAATTCCTCCATCCTATATTTTATGCATGAGGAGTCATACTTCATCATGTGATCAGAGCATGACCACCAAGAGGGATAGCTTGTAGCTAGTGATGTTTCCTGGAGAGACTGCAAAGTTCCTTTTAAGACAATAAGCAATCACTAAGCTCCAGAGGTAAGGTGCAATAATATGGGTCAACTTTCAAAGCAGTCTTTCCTTTGAAGAAATTTGTTTTGTTTACTTTGTTGGAAGCTCTTAAAAACATCTTCCAGTCCAGTGCTCAATACCTTCAGGGGACAATTACTCCTTTACCAGAAGCATCAATTAATTTTGATTACTCCTTTTGACAAATACTTTGTGCAGAGTGTAACATAGGTATGTTTTATTAACAATCCAGGAATTTAAGGTTTTTTACATTGGGGGGACAAACGGACAACCAAACCTGTTCTATTATTATAACAGTAATTGAAACTAGGAAAAGGATACAAAACATGCAACGCAAAATGCGTAAAATTCTGACTTTCAAACTAGGAAGGCAACTTCGTGAAAGTCCAGATGTTTTCCAGAACATTTACACTAAATAAAATTTCAATTGACTTGTTTCTGTCCATTTTTGCTGCTCATCTATCAGATGCTGGGCACACTAGCATACAGCAGCAATAGATAATGGTGCAGTGAAGATGGAAAGGCATGAAGTAAGAATAAGTCTATTTGAGCACAGAGAGAAACAGAGAAGTTAGGAGACACTTAAGTTATGAGAGATTGTCATTGTTTTCAATGGTGAGGTGATTCATTAAATGATCTTAGGCAGACAGGTCTGTCAATACTAGAACAAAGCTACATATAAAAACATAATTTTAATTAAGCTCTTAGAGGATGTCCAGTGAGTTAACTGGTATTAAATCATGTACAAAAAATGTTCTTATTTCATGTGATGTGTTTTCTTCTAGACATTCATCTCACAGGAGGAACACTAAAAGCAGTGAAAATGTTTCCTGTTTTTCTGTGTACCAGCAAGTTTACCAGCAAGCTAGGAATTAACTTCCACTGGATAATCACTACACAGTAGCTAATTTTATATGGTACACACGTGATATTCCAATTAAATATATATATTTAATTCATCTACAAATTCTAATATCAAGATGCTGCTTTTAAACATCTAAAAACATGCATACTATGAAAGCAGGAAAACACCACCAAAAAGCACTTTATTAATTGTATCACAAACTGAAGTTTGTGACACTCAGTGTGTCAAAAAGCATCTCTCTGCCTAATGTGACCTTAAGCCATGGCTGAAGACTGAAGGAGAATTGCTAAAAGGAGAATGACATCCACTGCATGCCATAAAACCACAGAAAATGGGTTTATTCCACAACCCAAAAGTCAGAAGGGAAGAAAACTGAAATACAATATACAGCAGTCAGAAATAACTGGTAGAGAAGAAAAATCTCTAGTGGCCCTGCAGTCCAGCCCCTCACCTAGGGCAGGACAACCTCCAAACACCAGACTGGGTCAATCTGTGCATAACAACATTCCAGGTATCTGGAAGGGAACTGGTTAGAAGCCTACTGCTTCAGAACACAGTTCCTGTTGTCTCATTGCTGTTTCTCCATCTTGCTTCATGTCTGAAGTATCTGCACAGTGAGCTCTTGCAATCACCTGGCAGAGCAGGAAAGCATCTATGAGGAGACAAGTCAGCTCCCTGTAGCCAAGGCAGGGCAAATCTTACCCACTGCCTCTAGCAGATGACCTCCACCACGCTCCCTCCATACTCACATAATTAGCGATGTGTTTCAGGAACTGCACTTTCCACTTAGGTAATGAGGAACATTTATCAAAACTATTGTATTTCTCCCCGTACACTACAGACTTTGTAAAACTGATGTTCTTGCTGCAAATATATTTTCCTCACCTTTCCATAACATTTGTGCATTATTTATTACCATGATTTTCACAGAAAGTTCTCCTTTCAAGTTAGAAAGATCTGACTACTAGCATTGCATTAAATAGAATGAGAGGAGTCTTCCAGATTTTGGGTTAGTTTTTCAGTGCATGTTTCAGCGCTTTTCTGATTCAAGGCCAAACCCTTTCTTGTACACGCATCCTTCAACATTACTCATGAGCTAATTTAAACGCAGCTATCACCTAGTTTCAATGAAAGATTGAAATGAAAACAAATACAATAATTTAATATGAATTGTTATAATATGATGAATAGTACATTTTAGAAGAGCATGGTAGGAAAATAATTTATATTGTATACTAAATAAAAAGGATCATAGTCTCAAGAGCTTTTGAAACATTACTTTCCCCCAATGAATTACAATGCAATTTTCTAGCCAACTAATTTCACTAAAGAAGATAATGACTTGAGCAAAAGGCTAATCAACTGCCAATCAGGTTTCCTTGAAGCACAGAACGTCAAATATTGAAGCAATTTTTTTACAAGTCATAAAAGCACTTAAGTTCCACGATGTCATAAAACCTGTGATGAAAATCTGAAGTTGATGAAGCATTCTTATTTCTCTAGTGATATTCCTAAACAAACAAGTTTCAACTTTAACCAAATCTTCCATTAATATTCAGATCTATTAAAGAAGCATCATCACTACACAATTAGCTGTGTAAATGTCAGTCAGAGAACTAAACAGATTAATCATCGAGGTTGTTTTCTCTACCAAGTGTCTGGATTGTCAATGTTATTTAACTTCTTCAGGAGTGGAAGGTGAGAAGGGAAATATATTTTTTTAAAATCTTCACTTATTAGAGAAGATCTTTAACATGATAGGAAGTGCCAATTGATCATTACAATTAACTTTTAATTTAAATACACTTTGTTTTTTTATTCTGTAATATCCCACTTATACCTTTTTCTGTTATACAGCACAAAATGTTTCAGAACTAAAGCTTTGTAGAAAAACATTAATTGCCATCATCTTTTCTTCACAAGAAACACAGGTCACTACTCTTACGTGTGGATAAATAGTATTCTCTGAAGGCAGGACTTTAATTATATGTAGCTTGTCTCCTCCTTCCTATTTTTCAAGTCAATAGTTAATTCTTTGTCTGGGCAGCTTCTGTTTCACCATCTTGTGTATTTTTCTGGTAAGAAAGCAAGGCAGCTTGAACCTTATTACCCCCTTGATATTATTATGATGTTTTAACTTGGTTACATATTTCGTGACTGGAGTGTTAACACTGATGAATACTAAAGAACAGAAAAGAACAATTTTAAGCACTCTAAATCAACAGTGTTTTCAAACTTCAAAACTTTTGAACACCAGGAAGGAGGAAAGCAGACAGTCCAGTCTCATATCCTAAAAATCTATTTCTGAAAATTGAATACACTGCACAAGCCCAGAAGACACTGTAAAAAAGTGTTATAGATTATAGATTAAATACAACATTTTTAAACAGGGTACCATATACAGCTAAAAGTATTTGATTCATTTTTGGTCCTTACATAAATAAGGACCGTATCTAAAACTAAGAAATTAAAGTCATCAAATGTTTTATTAGACTACCATATTTTACCCTGCTTCCAAAATCTGCTTACAGTACAATACCTGTATTGACTTATGCAAAAAGAATTGGTGCAATTCCTGTGATGAGTGGATATGATGTAAACAAAGCCCACATTAAGTACAGATAAATCCCCTAACCACGGCACCAGTTGTTCTTGCTGTTTCCCACCCTCATGCAGCTCTCAAGTCCCTTCTCCTCTGCTGGGCTTGGCAGACCTGGAGAAAACATTTGCGCCTCCTTTCTTGCACAAATAACTGTTAAATACAAGATTCATGTAGTCTTACTACTATTGATACCGGGTGTTTGATCCTGCTCCTTTCCCTAGATATGGATTGCATACAAATAAAGACCTACAGGTGCCTGCTCCAACAAGCTAGCTCATTCCAGCTGCCAGCATGAATAATCCCTTGACAGTGCCTTGGTAGCTGCTATGCTTTGACTACTGCCTAACCCAAAATTCATGATCATCCCTCCATTGTGCTGGGCTTTCCAGGCCTACTTTCTAAATCTGCCTGTTGTCTCTTGTCCTCCTCTTGCATGGGGAGCTCTTCAGGGCAGGGATAGTTTTTTATCGTTCCATGTTGGCACTGAGTGACAACAGCAGTGCCACAGTCACCAATAAGAACCACCCAGAGCTATAGCGATTTAAAAAAGACTTTAAATCCTTTTTGGACATCAGAGGCAGCAAAGTAGCAAAATGCAAGAACTTCCAAGCAAGGCAAGGACCCCTGACAGAGCAAAGCAAGAGGTAAGAAGTAGTCTTGCACAGAGAAACAGCTGCATCCCCTGCTTACCTGGCTTACCATTGCAGACCCTCACTTTTCTACAAATTGTGGATGAGTGCTAGAAGAGGCAAAACATTTTCCAGTGGAACAAAAAAGAGGAGATATTTGGGAAAGGCAGGAAAATTTGGGCCTTTTTGAGGCAACAGGCCAACTCCTAAGACAGCACAGCAGGGAGAGGAAAACTTTATCCACTTTTTTTTTTGAGAGAGATATTTTACATACATATGCGTGTGTTTGTGTAAGACATAAAAAAGCAGTCCTTTCCAAGACCCTAGATCTTCCTTAGACCTCCATCTGTTCCTAGAAAAATTATGTCTCAATGAAACTATTTAACACATTGTTAAGATTTTTACCTAGTTACTACAAATCACTTTGGAAACAACTGGTTTGTTTCAGGGAGGGAGGAGGAAAAACTAAGCTTAGGTTTGCTGAACAGCTGTTCTACCTTCCAACTGGCCTCCCCAAATTCTCCAGATCTGCAGAAAGCTATCAGGTGATGACAGAGTCAATCAGCTAAGCATCCAGTTAAAGTATATGTATTAGTACAAATTCTCACTGGCCAAAGAGGCACAGAGAGCATACAGCTGGAGAAAGCCACTTCTGAACGTTGACCTGCCCAATGTACATGCTTGTAGCTCAGGAATTATGATCACAGACCAAGAGAAAACCAAGACTGGGAGGTGGGGTGTGGAAACATTCTAGTCAGCAAACTACAAAACGAGTTACAGCACTGTGAGCACAGTAAGACGCTACGTGTTCTATATTCTTTGGATATTAACTCCAAGAACATCCTTCTGTCTCGCTAAACACTTGTTGAATGCTTAAGTATTTTAACATATCAAACTTATTAGATCACTGTTTGGAAGTCTTTCCAAGAAAACTGATCTGGTAAAGCAATCACTATTTCAGGGAGCATAGCTGAGCTGTGGAAAGCCACGTGTGCTGGAAACGCTTGACTTGTTTTAAAACAGTCAGTGGAAGAGCAGGGTGGAAGAATAGAATAGAAATATCTTCTATAAAAATCCAGATTTAAGAAAATCAGGAGAGAAGTAAAAAGGTTCACCAAGGCCTATCACATCTAATAAAATTTGACTTCATAAGACTTGAGTTGTTTTCTAATCATGTATATGGACACTGTAGACGAAACCTATAATCCCCGACTTTCCAGAGCAGTGAGTGCACTGTTTCCAGATGCTTGTATACTTTTCCAGTGTTTTGCTTTTCTCACTGAAGTGAGACAGGCTTGTTCTTTGATAGGAAAGTTTTAAAAAATATTTGAATGAAATAGCTAATCTGTGCCCATACAAGGGTTAAAAATGTATGATTTTTAAACTGTAAATTGCTCTTTCCTTCCTCACAAACTTCTAGGTTCATATCACTTACATAGGATTAGCCCAAACTAGTTGGCCAACCTGTTCAGGTCTGTCCCTGGGTGGCAAGGAAGGAGGTGGAGAGAAAGAAAAATGCCATATCTTTCTTGACAGACTCAAGTGTATCAAGAAAGAGACAATGCAACACAACTTTGTAGTTGACTGTCACAACAAACTGAAGTGCAGCTCAGAGTTTCTAATAGCACCACTGAAAAAGACATGCACACAAACAAATTAAAAAAACTGTGACTAGACTTGTTTATAGAGGCATTACAGAATCACCGAGGATTTCTTTTTCTTACATATACGTGTATCTAGAACCACTCTGTTCCTGAATTATTTATGAAAAAAGTGAATCTCAAGCAAAATCCCACTTAGGAGTGACGGAGTGGAAAGCAGTGACGAAGGCTGTGATGGGGTGGATGAGGTGGCCAGCTGAGGCAGGGAATAGGAGGCAGGTACTGGAGCTGTACTGACTGTGGGATTCTTCACATCCACGGCACGCTGCAGAGCAATGAAGCACCATCTGTCTGAGGGGGTTGCAGTCTGATGGTAGGGAAGTGACAAAGGTACTTGCTAACCTGACAACATGTAACTTAGTTTTCCATGATGACATAAAAAGTAGTACAGATGTAATTTGTGTGAATATAAAGCAATGTATACTTCATCTCATTTATTAAGGTGGTTTCTGATTGCTTTTCCCATTTTTGAGGAAAATGCTCCAGACTCACGAAAAAAACTGAAGGCTGAAAAAAATGGAGCAACCTTTAAGCACCAGAGCACGGTATATTTACATTCAGGAAATTGTAACTTTCAAGGCTAGAAAGAAATACAAACGGAGAAATTACCACTAAATCACCTGACTCCAGAAAAACGAGCAAAGAAAAACTGTTCGAAGTACAGATCTTCCAAAATCAACAGGGTATATTAACCAAGAAACAGGGCACTGATTTTTCCTACTTTTTTAACCCATGCATGCTGTCATTTTCTGTCCTTCCTGGTTTCCCTCGTCATACACAGTTACATTGACACTTTTACCTTCCATTTTACTGTCTCCACCTCAGATTTTCTGACAAAAGAATGGCTTTTGCCATCTGTCTCACTCTGCTTCT
The DNA here is from genome assembly GCA_035590215.1 of Microhierax caerulescens. Taxonomy (NCBI): domain Eukaryota; kingdom Metazoa; phylum Chordata; class Aves; order Falconiformes; family Falconidae; genus Microhierax; species Microhierax caerulescens. The sequence continues at coordinate 7,996,135 of JAVJGJ010000032.1, read as the reverse complement.
GCCACCAGGGAACAATGTCACTGACTAAGCCTCATATAAAACGCCATAAAGATCTAGTGAGCCATGGCACCTTGATGATTCAGGGACGATGGAGCAGCGCACACCCTATCAGCATGATACCGCTGCCTGGCCTTGCAATAAAAACACAAAAAAGGCACATATGCCCCAAAGACACACTGTTGTATGTCCTGTGACTCTGTTGAAAATAACAAGCTTCCAGAACAGTGTAGGATACAGGGACTGTTATAAATAAATGGCATTCAAGTGAACTGGTTGGATTTTAGTTTTACTTTCAATTTGTTATTGATTTGGGAGGCTCTCTTCTCTTGAACGTGACGTTGCACAGAAGTTGTGGCCATGACACAAATGTAGATCCCGTTCTGAAGTCTGACCTGAGCCTTGTCAGTGCCCTGGGCCTTTCAGAGCCAAGGCTGCATGCTTTGGCTTTGCTCATGACAAGAAGTAGACACAGGCACATTTTATAAACAAATTGGAGACAAACCTAATCACACACCCACCAGCAAAAACAGAAGAGCCATATTCAGCATCAGACAATAAAAGTTAACTAATATAAATTTATATTTATTACTTGCAGTAATTTTTTTCCTACTCGTTTTCCTTACTATGACTTACTAACTTCTCATATTGTAATGTGTAAGTTAACCCTCTGTTTAATCAATACCTAAACTTGTTTTAATGGCCCACTGCTGAGAATTAAATACTTAATAACTGAGTACTGCATTAATTTGTGCTTAAACTGGCTTCCTCTTGATGATCAAATATCTGGGTAGATAATTTTCACCAAAAAGCTCTATAAACAAGGTACAATGCTGAACAAACCTAATATATTTTTTTTTACTTTAAATTCATAGGTATAAAATTAAGACATCCACAGGCTGCTGCCAAGAGCTCAGGAGTGCAATTCTTTCTGTAGATAATGTTCTCTTTTCTGCTTTCTAAGAAAAATCATTGATCTAGTTTATGATTCAAAGTCTAGATAAGTGCCTGAATATTCTGTCACAAAACTCCACACCTCATTTTAAAATGCAGGCAATTTAGGAATAATGAAAATCTGTAAGTAGTCAAAACATACGGCATTTAACAAATCGTAAAACTTGGGATCAGTGATGGGTATACTATGAGAACCTATATAGTAAGGTCTTACAACACAGGAGGTGAGAAAAGCTCTGTGAGGCCAAGCAGAGGCCAGTACATAGCAACAGTTAAATTCTGAATTTACAACAAGTAGAAATGTCAAAACTCCTCTCTCTCCCTTTTATAGCCCTTCCACCTTTGGCTCACTTGCAGAAATCCTTCAGTCACATTAACAGCACTTTGGGGGAGCTGCATCTATGGAATGTATTAGTACAGTGAGGCTTTCCAATAGTCCTCAACGAGGCACAATGCTGGAAGTTTAATCTGGACATCATTCATAATGGGTAGCAGAAGAGATAATGTCATTTTGGGGCAAAGGCCCTACTGACTACAGATGTAACAAAGCAGCCAGATACAGAAATTAACAGCGAAGTAATTAATTTCCATCTCTCCAGTAAAGTGAAAATCTGGTTTTGGTAAGGATTAGCCTTGTACAACATAAAACAGGAGAATATCCAAAGGAAACTAATTATTTGATATACTTTAGGGGAAATGTCTGCCTCCCCCACAACACACACAGGCCAAGAAAACTCTGAAATTGCACACACGGTCACTTGGCATGTCATGAATACGTGAAGAACAGACACTAGACATGAAAATTAGAATTCACAGCATTGAATTCACTCATAATCGCGTAGGTTGAAACTACTGAAATTGGGGCAAGTAGGCAGTGAAGCAGCGCTAAGTTTGCAGAAGGCTCTTGCAGGAGGACACTTGTGATAAAAGGGAGCTGCAAATGGGTAAATAGTACAGTCACGGCCACTTGTTTTCTGTAACAACAAAGTAACATAGATATTTGAACTTAATTTAGTAGCCAACTTGCACTGCTGTACCTCTGCTGCCGTGCAGTGTACAGACACCTAGGCTAGTCTTAAAATCCCTATGGCAGCACAGAGCTAGGTGTATGTTAACCAGTTCTGTGTTTATTCTTTAGTGCATTATGCAGGTTCCAGCAGCTCTCAGTCATTGCCAAAGGCCAGACAAGGTAGGGAGTGACCATAGTCCACATGCACACTTCAAATTAGCCAAGAACAGCAGATTTAATGGAGAAAAAGGGAAACCACAACTGTATTATGAGAAGAAAACAATTTTGACAGAAATTTCAGTATCTAACCCAAACCTTAAGAGCAGTCCTACAGTTGAACTATTCTGATAAACTGTTGCTACCTGAAAGCAGTTTTATACAAAAAAAAAAAAGGCATTTTCCTGATTGTTGATTTGAAATTAATCTCCTTTGAGAGCAGCATTTTATTTTGTTTTGCTTCTCAGTTCACAGTTACGACGTGTTGACCCAACGCAGGGGCATGGGGACGGGGGGAGCCTGCTGGAAGGAGCTGGCCCCTCTCTGTGGCAGGAGGCTCTCCTGGCCAGCTGCAGCAGACAGGAAAGAAGGGACCCCTAAGCAAGATGTGGGGAGCCTGTGCTCCAACAGGGGCTGCTGCAGGAAGCATGGGGCCAGCAGCCTGCTCTCCAAAAGCTTCTTCCCATCACCCTGCTGCTATTCGAGGGCACCGAGTTGACTGAAACACAGCCTGAAAGCAGGGAGCTGCCGGCCAGGACAAAGCGTTGTCTATAAACCCTTTTTATTTCAGTTCTGTCTTGCCTTATTCATTCCAAGTTTTCTCTGATTGAGATGTGAGATATTATAGCACACATCCAAATACAATGTGGCTTTTTGAGTTTAGAAGCACTGCCGCTGGGCAGACCCCCTTCCCAGCCCTGGCCAATTCAAAGTCTTGCAACAACTCTGTCCATCCCTTCCCCAGTGTAATCCAATTTACATGACCACAGTATTATTTTGGGGTTTGTACCACCCTTAAGCATACTGTTCTTTCGGTAAGCTTTTCTTCTACTCCAGACAATACTTATTTCTTGCAAGGCAGTGTCTTTCTAACACATTACTGGGCAAAACATGAGAGCCAGCACATAGCACTTGCAGTCGGTCTGGAAATTCATCGTGGGTACAGGAGGTGGGCTGTGTTCGTAATGCAAAAGGCAACTTCATACTAAATGTTGGCCAGCAGGAAACATTTTTCTGGCTAACAGGAAAACAGAAAGCTACCAGGAGCAAAGAGTCTTCCCAACCCAAGCAAACCTGCTTTGCATCTGTACTTTATTGTCCAAGGAAATACTGTGTCTTGGAAACTGGAAAATAAGCATCATCCTATGAAGCAAAATGGAGAGAGAGAGACCTAGGAGGAGGACCACAACACTAGATGTTACAAGTTCCCTTGATGTCCTGCCCCTGAAAAGAAAGCCCAGTTAACAATGGGAATGGACTAGGAGTGGAAGAACTGTACTCTTGGAAAAGGAAACACAATTTGCATCTTTCAGAGTAAAGACATTAATAAGAAATCACATTTTTCAGGCTGAAAAAAGACATTGTAAAAGCCATTAAGCTCCACAAAGATTTATGTAAACCGCACTTCAAATAGATAGAAATCACCACCCATTTTGATTTTATTGTTAAGGGTTACGATGTCAGTAGCAGCACAGCATAACAATATTTAAATGCCATAATATACACAGAAGAATTCTGCAAATATTATAAGTCTAAGCTAACCTTATTAACTGCCTGCAGCATTGCTTCAGTTCATTACTTGACACAAACAGACCAAATCTATATAACTGCATCTAAAATTACAAACAGGTAGTGTTACACTTCCATGACTACAGTCTTAGCAGTGGTATATATGCAGCCATGAAGAAAGTCCTGCCAGCATTTTGGTTACAAAACTGTATTTCTAGGATTTTTTTTAAGTTTTGGAAAAATGTGATTTGGAAAAATGTGATTTGACTTGCAAGTTTACTATTAAGATTTTTATTAAGACTTTGTACAACTAATAACTCCTTAATATCTAGAATAATTTTACAGAAAAAAACCTCATAGGCTCAAATTAGTAGTAGTACAGGAATCACAGGAATGAGAATATTTCTCGGAGAGATATTGACAAGTTGACTAGGACAGAAATTCAAACTAATCACAGATTCTCCAAATCTAATATGGTCTGCAGTGAGGCTGAGCATCCTTTTTCAAAATTGCATTGGGTATCTGTATGAGTGAGACGCCTTACAGAAATACTGTTACAATCTAAATAAATTATGTTAAAATGCCAAGAGAGTAAAGGCTGAGGTTCAATACACATGCAAAAAATATTCGTATCTGCAGTTAAAATCAGATCAGTTCACAGCTGTCCTCTGTCATCTTAAAAGAAAAAAAAAAAAAGATAGTAAAAAAATCGGACCCTACAACTACTTTTTTCAACTACTTTTTTCTTCCATAACAATCTCTTTTGTCTTGGACACAGAAGCAGCAGCAGTAGGTATGGTTTAGTTAGGTTGTAATTCATCTCCACTATGAGTTATCTGACAAAAACCATGTGCAGTGTCATTCTTCCCTTCGTCTGGGAGCTGGTGAAAGTGGTTTTGTCATGTTTTTTCTGTCCCTTACAATATAAGATATCAGAAGCTTTCAATCTATTCCTCAGGTTTTTCAGGCATCTTTTGTCCATTTTTATCTCTTGGCATTGTACCCTCCCACGAGTTTATAAATCTTTGATGACATCATATGCCACTATTCTCTGGAGGTATATATCTGGAAGATGCCAAGGGTGCAGCACTGTGTGATACTCGTGCGTCAAGAGTTGCCCAAACATCACTTAGCACTGAAGCCACCGCCATCTACTAACTCCTTAGGGGCTGTATCACAACATGGTGATAAAACCCATCGAATTAAGTGCAATGAGCACATATCCAGGAACCTCGCTGTCCCTTCCTCCTCCCCTAATCATAATTCAAAAATTTTGGGTAAACATTCACATAACTACTAGGTAGTTTTAGGTAGTTCTCCAGTATCTCTTCAAATAAAAAAGGAACATTTGATTAAAACCAAACAAACTAGCAGCTGAGGCCTATGACTCTAGGATAGGCTCAGATGGCCAGTGCTGTGTTTCAGCTGTTACAACTTGGGATGCAACAAATCAGGACCTAGGAGCATGGCTTCCCAGCCCCACACAGGACAGAGGATCCATCAGCCTAAGCATGAGTCAACCAAGAGACCACTGTCTGGAAACCACCGCATCTGAGGCTAAGAGGAGAAATGGGTAACAATCTGGTAAATCTTTTCCCCCAATAGCTATAAAAATTATAAAGAAATAGAGAGAACGCTTCTTCCCACCTGTCCCTGCAACACATGCAGAGATATCTGACATTAAAAGACTCTTTGATATAACAAACAAAGCAAAGGTCCAGTGGTTAAAATCTCAGTCCAGAAAAGTTCAGACAGAAATAAGGATCATAATTAACACATATAATTAACTAGTTGGAAGAGCTTCTGACACAGGATGCTGTAAATTACTCTAAGAGCCTATAAAACAGATTTTATGGTAAATTTTCATTTAAAACTTTCTAACAGAAAATCGGTTTTGATGCCAAAAAAGTGAACAAAAATAGCTACCAATCAAAACAAGTAAAAGGGGAATTTTTATAAACGTGTGACTGCTAGATCTTTTTTTCCAATTGGAATTAAAGAGACACAAACCTCAAAACCTTTGCAAACAAAGCAATTGTGCAGTTGAAGTGTTGCAGAACCTCTAAAGGAAACTGAACAAAACCAGTCCTAACTCCATTAATATGTTCATCCCCTGGAAACAGTTCTAACAGGACACAAAACAATAGATTATTAGAGAGTTGTTCTGATGATTTTTTTTTTCACTTTTGAAATTGTTATTACTCATACAAGTAATAACTTTATTTTAAATATGACTCATAAGCTGACACAGTGCATTAAAAAAAAATCCAGGCATTTATATTGCACATCACACAAACTAGCTGCCACTGAGATGCATTAGACTATTGTCTGAAGTCTAGTCTCCAGGGGGAAGTGGAGCACTAAATTGAACAAAAAGCTATCACTACTTCTGTGGAACAATCCTGAATGTGCCAGGAGATGTAGAGATGACCTAACAAGTTTCATCTTCAAAGTGAGAACATCAACACATTTAAAAAAAAAGGAGGGGGGGGGAGAATATCTTAATGTTTACAGTTTGAAAATTGTAAAAAAGTATTTCTTTGCAGAAGGAAAAGGCTAAAGGTAGAAACTTGGTAGTATCTGCTTCTAAGAAAGGTGATGAACAGATTTATCAGGAAATTATGGTTTATTCATGTTAGCCTTCCTCATCACAACAGCAGAAAGAGCATAGCTGCTGAAAAGTGCCCAGAGCACAAGGACTGGCTCTTTCTCCCAGAGAGACTCCTTGCTGAGGTCAAACATGTGCAGTCCCCAGCTTCTGTCCATGGTGGAGATGACTCAGAAAAAAAAAAAAAGAAAAAAAATGTACTTCAGGGGAGGTTTCCATTCATACACTGGGTAACCCTTGTCTTTTCCAAATTTCCACTGAAGGGACCCCTATCTCAAAGTAATTTTAAAGCTTATTTATAAAGGCAATGTGGCTTAACTGACCATGCAGCATCAAGGAAGAATGTGTCTCCCAGGAAATATATAGTATAAGCTAAAATACCATCCTAAGCAGTCATGAAAGGGTAAGAAAGGAGCAGAAATATTAACACATTTTAAACACCAAAAGTTAAAACAAAGACTAAGTAATACACCATCTGGGGTTTGTTTGTGTGTATATGAAGTTCTGGAACTGAGCTAGTTAAGCAAGTGCCAGGGGTGAGCCTGACTACATTTCTCATATTCTTCAGGTGTTTTCAAAACATAACTGTCATTTGCCTGGAAGGGAATTTTTTTCTCCATCCCAGCCTATTATCTATACTCTGAAGCTATAGCAAGGGTCTGTAACAGAATTTTCTGGCTATAGTTTCTCTTCTAAAAGCAAAGGACATTTTCATGCTGCTGCGGGCTCTGTTATCAGAAGTTCTGATTTACTGAATACAAAGTCAATGATATTTTAATTTTTCCAGGCTTACACAAGAGGCAGTAATTCAGCTTGATTTAACAAAGCTTTTTTAACAATGAGGCAACATTTGGCTCTAAGTCTGACATTCAAACAGCAGCTTACCTTTGGGAATGAGAGTACGTTTCTCTCCCAGAGCCAGATTTCTGTGATGATGAAAAAGTTCCTGTTAAGCATTGATGCATATAACTAATTTAGACAAGTTAGGAAACGCACCCTTTGCTCATTACCTGAAATTTACAGTATCTGTGGGAAAAATATCAGTTATGGCATAGATTCTCATAATGTCATCTAAGTAACACCAGTGCTTAGCAAAGAAGTTTCTAGATAAGCTTGCTGTTATCTGCTAGCAACGGGTCCTCTTCAACTGTTGAACTGCATTAAGAGGCACAAAATACTCCTGAAATATTTATTTTCCTTCTGAGCAACGGCTGAAGTATTGATAAAGCAGAGAGGATATATATAAAGTCAGAAATGGAATGCACAGAATCTGAACCTTAAATTACCACTAAGAAATGGCACACACTATGAAAACATTTGCAAACCTTTGACTTGAAGCGCTCAGAGTATAACAGGATATTCACAGACATGCTTTATAAGGGCAAACACATAGAGAGTGGAAGCAGAAAAAAAGGACTGAGGTGATGAACAGGGGCAAAGCAACTAAAGATGTGTAATAACAGCAATTATTCCACAGTTTCAGACACAGATCTCGGCACATAGTTTAATAAAGATATCACTAGCTACATAGACAATGTTTCTTGTACATCAATTTTATGTTTGAAGATAATTATTGTATGGAAATCCACTTGAGAATTAGAAAATGGCCGTTTGAATTTGATGTGTACAGCCTTGTTTCAGACTGTTGTATTGTACTACAGGGGTGGCTGCCTTTTGCCCAAGTAACATCTGCCTGACAAAGAATGGACGGTACTCTAACAACTCAAAATTTTAATTCTTGCTGTTCAGTATGAAGCCACTTCCTCTTTACTCTTCAGTTTACTTTTTGCTCAGATGCTTATCAAGACCAGCCATGAAAACTAATTTATGAAAATATCCTGGTAGGAGTCATGACATTTGACATAGAATTATCTGTGTGCTTAATAACGTTCCTTAGCTTATTTTCATACTAATGAAACAGCACTGTTATTTGCATTTCTGAACTGCATGGAAACGTAGTTGGCTAAAAAGTCTCTTTTATCTCTGAAACAGACAATGTTCCACAGGGATGCGCTCTTTACTGAGTATATTTGTTAAATTATTAAGAAGTCTGAAAATTCAACTATTGTTTAAAACGTGTCCAAGTAATATAATACTGTCAAGGTGTGAGTGGGGGGGAATGCTTATCCTGTAGCCAAATATCAAATCGGTACTCTAAAACTCAGGTGTACTAGACCTATTTAAGGAAAAGAACAACCTCCAGTTCTTGGGTACTGGAAAGCCATTTTACCTGAAAAATATGAAAAATTTATAAACTTGGCAAACATCCAGCGATGAATATTTCATTTTGAACAAGTGGGTAAATTTACAAGCTGTAAGAAGATGGTTGTTTGCAGAGGACCAAGCCATCTTAGAAGTATCTAGCTGTGGTGGGTTGACTGTGGATGGACACCAGGAGCCCACCACAGCCGCCCTATCCCTCCCCTCCTCAGCTGGGCAGGGGAGAGAGAATATAACGAAAGGCCGGTGGGACGAGATAAGGGCAGGGAGAGATCACTCGCTGGTTACAGGCAACACAGACTCGACTTGGGGAAATTAATTTATTGCCAATCAAATCAGAGTAGGATAACACGAAATAAAACCGAAATCTTAAAACACCTTCCCTCTACCTCTCCCTTCTG
>JAVJGJ010000032.1:7968390-7987113 GCA_035590215.1 Microhierax caerulescens | reverse complement strand
CCCCCTCTCTCCACGGGGCCACAGGCGCTGCCCGGAGCTGCTCCAGCACAGGATGCCCACGGGTCACAGCTTCCTGTGGGCACCACCTGCCCTGATGTGGGACCCTCCCTGGGCTGTGGAGGGGACCTGCTCCCCCATGAGCTGGAGGCACAGCCTGTCTCCCCATGGGCTTCCCCAGAGGCTGATGGGGAACCTCTGCTCTGGCGCCGGGAGCGCCTCCTGCCCCTTCCTGCCTTGGCCTGGGGGCCGCGGGGCTGCTGCTCTCACATATTCTGACTCCTTTCTTTCACTGTGATTGCTGTTGGTACAACTTTTTATCCCCTTGTTAAATATGTTATCCCAGAGGCACTAGCACTGTCACTGATGGGCTCAGCCTTGGCCAGCAGCAGGTCCATCTCGGAGCTGGCTGGTGTTGGCTCCATGGGACATGGTGGAAGCTTCCAGCAGCTTCTCACAGAAGCCACCCCTGTAGCCTCCCACAACCAAAACGTTGCCAAGCAAACCCAATACACTAGCTTTATTTATAAAAATAAACGCTACTGCAAGCATTTGAACCATTCTCCCCTAAGTATCAGATAAGTAGGTAGGACCGTTGATTAGCAACAGGAGAATCAAGTTTAAGGCCCCTCGTCTTAGACCATCATTGGCCTTGTCCTTCAGTTCCCAGTGTAAAAGAGATAGACACATCCAAAGAACTAACATACTTCCATTTGTTTGGGATGGAAATCACAGGTGTACCTAAAATAGATAAGAGATGCCCTGTGCTAACAGTAAATCTTATCAGATGTATTTTTTTAAAAAGAATCATATTACAGCAAAAGAATTTTTACCTTTAAAGAGAATATGAATGATTTAATGCCCCCCAAAATCCATTACTTTCATGCACTGTAGCAAAATAAATATTTTACAAACAATGAACTTCCACCTCTCTGCCTTTGAATTCCCTTTTATCTCCAGTTTCAATCTGTTTAATCCTGGTCTCCTGTCTTACAGAGCTACACAATCCTGAAATGCCAAAAAGTTTCAGCACAAAGGAAGTGATCTTTTCACAGTATGCTTGCTGTTTAAACACACTTAATGAAATATGTAAATCTAATTGTCTCAAATATTTCTGAATATGCATTTTAATAAATCAACATACAGCAAAAGTCTATGTAAGATCATAATGCTGAAGTCAAAACCTATACTCCCATAGAAGAACCCTTGACCAAGTAAACTAACATGTGCAATAATTCAGAGATTGAGATCTGTTTAATTAGTCTATTAAAACAACATATACAGTTGTGAAATCTGTGTCATTAGAAGTCATCCTCTTTAATCTATTCTGCACCATTTTTCAAATCTTTTCTACAAGGTATCAGCAGGTCTTTAAGATCAAGTATTGTTAGCAAATGTTCTCCTGATACAATCCATCTGTTCGGTGTTAGTGTTGATCTTTTCTCAACATTCATAAAACAGTTTCTTCTCTATTGTGGATTATAAATATCAGCAACTGCGCAGAAACAGCTTTGTTTAGAACTGCCAAGACCATCAGTCTTGCAAATGTTGGGTATTAGTCTCCAGTAAAACCAAATTTCACAGGGGTTTTAGCATTGTTTTAATTATCTGTGCTTTTCAATATCATTAAAGGTATAATCAGTACATCATGTTAGGTAAAAATCTCAATTTCTGTACATTGAGAATAAAAGGTAAAATTTTATCTTTTTTATATAGTATTAATACATTTTGATGAGGTTTCATTTACAAAAAAAAAGCTGTCAATTTACATTTTAGTCACTTGCAGTTTTCAACCTTATTGAGAATCTACCTAGACATAAACAGTTATACTTTGAAAGATTAAGCTAAAATAGCCATAAAAAGGACAAAGGCGGAGGAAGCACGCTTTCTACATCTGAGGCAAAGCAAACAATTGCAGCAGTAATTATAGCCTTTTTCTTTAAAGAAGACTTTAGACCAATTGTCCTGAGGCCACTGAAGGAAGAACAAGATTTAGTTACAGTGGCCATTTGATACTGCAATTTATTGCTTGCTGTATTTTCCTTGAAACAAGATATTTGAGAGAGCCAGTTGCTTGGTGTTAAAAGCTTAATTTTCAAAGCAAATTTGAAGAATGATTCCAGATTTTGACATGGCCAGTCTTCTTATTACTCTTCACATGTTTTCCTTTGGCTATGAAAACAATTCCAGATTCTTTTTTTCATTTTGACCATAGCAAATGAATAATGCATCCATGCAAGTGATACATTTAAAAAATGAAGGTCAGGCAATTCTGCCCCTATGTTCTTTACTTATATCCTATGTTAACATAGTGTTATTATTAAATTACATGCTGAAATAAGCTTATTTTAAAGCTGCTATATGCTTTATAAAATATTGCATTTAGAGTATTTTTCCATTATTAATTCATCAAATAATAACTGAGACTGCCTCAGAAGTGTTTTTTTTAATATACTGTTTACATAATTAATAGACAAAAGAGGTTCAGGTCAGGACTATCTATAGGTATACCCACACATTCACATATTTTAAATGTAGTAGACGTGAGACCAAAATAATCTCTGGGAACCTGAGCTGCTAAAAAAATTATTTAAAACTTTATGGTTGAGATTTTTTCAAACATCCTATTCTGATCTGCCTTTAAATGTATTAAAATAAATTGTCACAATGAAGTGATCTGATGTGGGCAAATCTAACCTGCTGCCTGCCCTCAGGTCAGGGAGAGCTGACAGAACTTTAAGCCTTTGGAGGAACAGCTTGGCACCGCACAGGATTGAACTTTTCAAGTGCTTGTGAGATAGAGAATTATGAATACACAAATACTTACTGATGGACAAGACCTTTTTTTGACACAATAGCTCTCTTCGCTAAATGTTTGATATACAGGAGTCAGTCCTGGTGGCTCCCAGGAGCTGACAAAATAGACACAGATTTGCTAATACAACACGCAAACAGACGGAATATGATGGTCAGTAAATATTGATCAAGCTATTCATGTTCCTTCCCTACAGCTGGAAGCAGTCTTTGCAAGGAAATTATTAGGAAAGTAAAACAATGAAGATGACGTAAGAAAGGGCATAATCAGAAGGCCAAACTAAATGAAAAAAAATAAGGAAACAAAGACAGAAAAAGAGCAAAGGAAAACAGCAATAAAGTTTATAGTAGATGAAAAGAGTGCTTGAGAGAGGACAGATGAGAGTGTTTTGAACACTCAGCTGCAGATCAGATAGGCTGGAATAGAAAATGGTGGGAATGGGGAGACCAGGAACATAACCAATGTCTGAGAGCTTCACATGCAACTGGTTTTACAGGCTCCTGACAGCTCGGTCTCTCTTCTGAGCCTGTTTCATCTCAGTGACGTTCTTCTTTCCTATCCCACATCACACAGCACAAAGCAGCATGCAAAATGTCCTGCTCCCTCTTCTATTCCTGCATTATCTCTGCTCTAGCTGGTACCATGCAGCTTCCTGCCAACTACCCATTCACACCCAAGAGCTTACTCTGGTACGTGTACTCCTGTGCTGCATTTTTTTCATTCATCAGTCCCTGTTCTCCTATCACAACTGGGGGACATAGAAAAATATCCCTGTACATGCACCTGCTAGAGGAACAGATGGGAAATAAGAGAACCGATGAATCTAAGGCTAGTTCCCCAAATATCTCACCATTAAAAATGTACCAAATTTATTTTCTTTAGGTTTTCTTATTTGTACACTGGGATTTGTTTGTGCACAGTTCTTTAAGATACGATGATGAAAATTTCTTCAGCAGTGTTAAATATTAGTACCACTAAGGTCATGGCATGGTTAAGAGTAGGGGTATCACTCCATAAATGGTTACGAGCATTTGTCAGCTCCGCATCCCACGCAAACTGTTGAAATACTGGAATAGAAAAAGCCCTGAAAAACAGAGAGGAACACCGACACTGTTCATTCAAATGACATGAAGAGCTACATATGAATGATCTCAGCTCTGATTCCAATAGATGGTTCCTCAGAATGTACAGCTGCTCTTGATTTTCTCTATCATTGTTAATAGTAAATGTCCAAAAGTATCAAATGAAGACATTAAATAAATTAAAAAATAATTTTCCTATCAAAAATAATTAGCACATGTTTTTACATCCTTGCCAGGTACCTCTCTCATTACTGATTATTCTCTTTGGCACACACATTGGATAGTGAGAAGATTATATTTACCACTGTCCAACAAGACAGATTTATTCTTCAAGGACTAAACCATTTCATATGTTTTTTAAGAAAAAAATCAGCAAAAATAAATACGCAAAATCATCATGTAGCTGGCCATAAGAAATTCCAGTGTAACTATTTTTGGCAGAATCACCACTATGTGAAAAGAGGAAATTAAAATTCATTGCTGACATCAATACTACCAAAAAAAGAGTGGAAATAAATTTGCAGTGATGCTGTAATTAAGATGGCCCTTGGGGTCTTGAGCCAATGTTCTGCCCAACTGCATAGAAAAGGGGAGACACCTAAAAGGCACCCAAATGCAATTCCAGACTGCCACAGTACTGTCTATGACAGCAATAATTTGTGTCAATGGCTTCAGGATTACTGTCGCTGAGAGGTACTTTATTATGTTTCACCCCTCCCTCAGCATACTTTCAGTGCTACAGAGCAGAAGAGAAGCTAGGTCAGAAGCAGTAACTCTAACTACACAGAGAAGTCTTCATCTCAATAACAAGAAAAAGAGTCTAGTTACCATCTGGGTCAGAAGGCTGCCACTTTATACAACTTAATAGAAAAAAATCAAAGTATATTTCAATAAAGCTATTCAGTCTTCCTAATTTCTTAAGACAGAAAAGCAAGTAGCACATTGTTAATGATCCAGTTCATATTTTCCATTCCTGAATCACACAAGGCTTTTTGTCTCAGGTAGCATTCCAGGTTTCTCCAAAGTTTTTCTCAGCTTCTACTGCTCGTTGTTTTTTAAGCATTATTCATCCATCCATCCAAACTAGCTACGCCCCAGACTGACAGATGCTAGTTATAAACATTTGTTTACTCTTGCCTCCTTCCTCTACACTTAATTTATGTTACATTTTAGAAGCTTTTAATTAGGGAGCATCTACTGATAACAGGAAGGAAGTGGTTTAAAAGTGCATGAACAAACTCATAGATAGGAATCAAGTTAAAATAAAAAGAATACATGAAACTGTTTTTCATTCTAACTCACAGCTGGGAAACACAGCAGTGACTTCTTTGTACCTTTTATCACTGGCTACAATTTCTGCTTTAGAGAAATGTGAACTACATGGAGATAAAACTTTTATTCTATCAAACAAAGCCTTTGTTTCATGTACTTTGTAAACTAAAAGATGTTTCCAAATTTCTTTAGCATTCTTCAGAACATTCACTGAAAATCAGTCACCAGGTTTTGCTACACAAGTTTTTTTAAACAGCATTTGAGTATGGCATATTTCACAGCCAGTAATGGGTTGAGATTGCATTTTCATTTTTTTTAAAAAGACCATTTGTGCACAGATCACTGCAAGGAAAGCAAACCTCTTGGGTTAGAGCAAGGGCTGTGAGACTTGCAGCTGACCTGTGGCAGGCTAGGGAAGCTCCTCTCTGTAGTACTGGATCAAGTAGCAACTCTACTCTGAACGGATCCCAGAAAACCACTTCTTACTATTAGATGTAGAGCCAGTCCACAGCCCAGAATAACCACTTGGAAGAGATCCAAAGTTCTTGGCTCTCACATCTGCTTTCTAGATAGTGGTCTTGCCCTTGTTTGGATATATTTATGACCTTCATAAATTAAAGATAAGGTTAAGAATATACCACCTTTAATAATGGGCTTTAATAATTAATCTTTAGAATATATTATTATAAAATCGGTATTATTTCCACAACTCAATAAATCAAACACTTTTACAAGAGAAAATACATAAATTAGTAGAAAACTGGCCATAAGTATTGGTGAGAATATCTCTGACCTTTCCAGATATATTTTACTGTCCTTCTCTCTTCCCTGCATTATTTTCTGTTTTGTAACACGGCTTTTATTTCTCTGAGCATGATAAGCTCCTGAAACTCAGTTTGACCCCTCAAATGAGACTACTAGATTATAGCCATCACAAGAAATCAAAATGGTGCATCCACAACCAACTAGTTTATAAGTTGTGCTTACCACAAGCCACTTAAATTACCTCACATAGCTGTGGTTCCTTTCCTTAGGGATACTATATATGATTGTGTTTTGTTTCTTTTACGTTCACACCACGTGTATTTTCTACGTTTTCAAGCAATATTTGAGTGCACGCTACGCTAAAATGGCACAACATTCAACTGAAGCCTTCTCAGTAGATTGGCTTTAATCATCTGAAACATGCCATGTTGTTCCTCTAGTGTCAGAAAGAAGCCTGATTTATTGGATAACCTAAGTCATACTACTAGCAGGTCTGGTACATCCATAACCACTTTTCAAGTTCAATTATTGCTATAAAAATGTAAAATGATGCAGAATGGGTTGCAATCTGCAAAATAAATGCTAGGCGTAACCAATTTGAGTTTTCAAATCATTATACATAATTTGTCATTATTTTTTGTGTGGCAAATCAATGAATAACTAAACCAAATCAGTCAATACTAAGTGTTTTACTGGAGACCGATATCCCTCACCATCAAAAGTTAAGTTGTTACAAATGTTTTTTGGTACATAGATTTTTATTTTCTGTAGGAGCTCTCAGATTTATTTATAGGAGAACAGGGAGGCTTCTGTTCAGCTCATAACCATAAAATAAGCCAATGCTACACTGTCAAAACCCACAGTTGCAAAGTGATACAACCAAAAAGACTAAGGAATTATCACGTATTGCTCTCAAGAACCTAACTTCTCCTCCAGCCTCCCTATTCTTCTGTCTTCTTACCCTGTCTGCAAAACAAGTCTGATACTAACAACTGTTCACACCCAGTCTAACTAACCTTTTTCATCTTCAGCTGAAAAAAAAATCCAATGCATGTTGAAAAACAGGTGTAATATTAGCAAGCACATAAACTGGAACATATATTTAAACAAAACAGGAGGTTCCTTACAATAGCTAACTATGTTTAATTTGGATTCTTTGCAATGCCAGGTTTTACCCCTGCAGATACACTTACAGCCTTGCCTCAGTAACTGAACGCCAACTCCTTCAGACATGTAAGATTGCTGAAACTAGCATTGGCTTTTCCTGATTTAATCCACATAGTTTACACATAATTTACGTAGGCTATGTATATGAAGGATCTGCTTTCATCAAAATGATTGTTTTCACTTAGGAAATACAAACCAAATTTGCCTTTATTATTCTTCTCAAACCTTTCTTGGTTTGACAGGAAAATCCACACATTTGCCAAGCATCAAGCACCTAAAAGATTTTTCTTTTGAACTGAATGCATAATGTGCCCCCAACAAATAATCTCCATTTTTCTGTGACACATTATATTCTCTAGACAATGAAAGAGATTGTGTAGGAACAAACGTCTTCCTGAAGCATAATTCACAAAACCCATGAAAGAAAACTAGTACCCTGGATTAAGTGTTTTTCTTTTTTCTTTAATCAAAATTCTAAAAGGGGAAGAGAGGAATCACCCACCTATTTATCGTTCAGTCCACCAAAAAAAAACAAAACAAACCCCCAAAAAAACCAAAAAAACCAAAAAAAAAAACCACCCAAGGCTTCAAATGCAGGAAGAAGAAGGAATTAAGCAAAGTTGGTTTGTATCTACATTCAACTGAAAACATTTATAGGCAAGTTTATTGCTAGCTTTGCAGGTACAAGTCCTCCAACATGTAACCACAAATTAGGAAAATACAGAATGATTTAAAATCAGAAACAGCACAATGCAGGAAGAGATTCAAGTGTGGTACTCCAGGAAAGTCGGTAAATCACTGACTTAGGAGGAGATCCCCAGTCAAGGAGGAGTCACCTCAAACAAAATCTCTGTTCAGATTCTCTGATTTTCCCTGAATTGAACAGAAAGAGGCAGCAGCCCAAATCAAAGCAGCCAGTTCTGAAGAGGGTTTTCAACCCACACTATTTACAGTCCAAGGATTCAGGGCTTTTAGAATTAGCTTATGTATTTTGGTGTTTTAAAAAAATAAAGACAATTTCTATATTTTATCTATTCAGGATTCATATTTTCAGGATTTGCTGGAAATTGGTAAAGCCAGTGCAGAGAAGGACTGTGCTATAAATGCCACATTCATATCCAGTGCTAAGATAAAGTTCCCTGTTACAGCCCACTTTGAGAAAGCCACTCTCTCTGGCATGAGAAGTAACTTTTCAAAGGAAAGAAGGTTTTCTTCATGTCATAATTTTAAAGTAGGTCCTCATTTACTTAGCACCTAATTGCAAATGAAAATACTGCTCAAATCAAAAACACTTGTAAAGCTAAAGCAAGCCATATACTATAATCTTGTCAAACACAAACATGGCACTTTCCCTAACATTAAGAATAGCAAGATGTAGGGAGGAAGCATCTTTGCAAACGTAACCAAATCTATCCCCCTGGCTTCCCAAGTAAGAGACACCTCAGGCAGAAGCACAATGATAAGAAGAGAATCTACTGTTTAAGCCATCAGCAGCAATGTCTTCTGAGACTTCCTCCTTTGATTGCTGAGGAAGGAACTGGGGCACAGAATTTCTATGAAGGAATTTGTTTCTCAAGAAAAAGAGATGAAAATAGCTTTCTAAATGGAAATGGACACAGAGAACAGCAAAGGAATCAGATCTACAGGGTGCTGAATGCCCTCACTTCATGCCATGTTAGTAAGAGTCACAGGTACCAACAACCTGCGAAACTGGACCCAGAAAGAATGAAACAGAACATCTCAGCATCACTTATCCTTCATTAAAAGTGAATAAAAAACCCACCACCACCCTGCAGTCTTATCATTGGATACATACAAGCAGAAGCAACAGAAAAATCTTCCCGGCCCTTGTACAATGTCAGAACACACCAATAGTTTAAAGCTCTATACTTCTCAGTAAGGCACAAGAGCTACCTGAAGACATAATTTTTCATTGAGCAACTGAATGTAGGAACATGGATTTGTCACATAATGTACATGGTTCATTTACCTCAGAGAAGAAACCCATTTTTACGGACATTAAATACAAACTACCTAAAAGCATTGTATAGTTAGATACAATTGCCATTCCTATTCTTTCATAAGCAATGCCATCTAAAAGGATAAAGCCAGGGTTAAGACCTTCATTTAAACTAATCAGAATAAATGTCAACATAAGAATCAGCAGAGGAAGGCATGCCAAAAATAACAGAAAAATAGTAAAGACAAAACAAACAATAAAGCCAGTTAAAATCCTGGATACTGATTTATCTTACGAAGCAGAACAGAATACCAGAAGGCAAAAAATAAGTTTACCCACTTTCCACTTATTTAAAAGATCTGAACATAAACGCTGTCCCTGTGATTTCTGTAATCAAATGATTTTGAAGTTCTTTGCATTTCTTTTAAGGAGCTACCTGTGCTTAGTTGGGACATTTCTGAAATCAGAAATATGTTCAGTCAATTTGAACTAGAGAAATGATACAACAGGAAATTCTTCATGCCCACCTCCTCTTGGGCACTGAGGCAGCAGAGGTTATCTGTATGGACACAGATTAGCTGCTGCTGCTGCTGCTGCTGCTGGGAAAGGCACATATGTAACAGAGAGCTGCACTCAGCTGACATGCTCACAAAAAATATGGCTAGTAACTGCTACTTCCCAAACCAGCAAGTTAGCATTCATTAACAATTGTTATTTGCCTTAAATGTTCAAAGCCACAAAGACAACATGGTGTCTGGCAACCTGGTAAAATTATAACTCCCAAAAAAATGTAAACCAGATTAGGTAACTGATAAGGGAAGCATTAGTCAGCTCAAATTGTTCAAAGCTCTGGTTGACACCTGTAAACATTAACATCAGGATTCTTAAGTTAATAAGCCTCTGAGATGGGTCCACTCACCAACTACATAGTTTCTATTGCTTAGGTTCTGACCTTTGCTGAAGTTGTCTTCTATGTCTGGACATCAACCCAGACACAGGTCAGTAGTTCAAAGCATTATGAGCTGTGTAATGTATATTTTCTCTCCAAACAAAGCAACTGAAACACAGTTTTTAAAGGCAGTTATTACAAAAATGGAGGGAAGAAAAATATTATCCTAAGATGATTACAAAGTTATGATCAACAAATCATGCTTTTTCCCCAAATTCTGAAGCACTGACAAACTGATGTCCTCCTAATAGCCAGCTATTACAAAGGGGGTGGTAAAAAAAACCACAATAAGAGGATGATTCTAAGATGATTATGAAGTATGATCAACAAATGATGCTTTTTTCCCCCAAAGTCTAAAGTACTGACAAACCAATGTCCTGTATACATGATGACTCCATTAGCTGTCGGTAATCACTAATCAGATCTAGAATGTCATGATGCAGTTAATTATTTCCTTTAAATACCCAGCACTCATTATTTAGTATGATGACACAAACTTGGACCGTAAAATGACCTACTGCAGTCTCATTAGTCATGTCCTCTTTTGCTCGAAAATGCAACAAGAATGGATCTGCACATAGATTGAAACAGACTGCTTTTAGGTAACTGCTCAAATATGTTGTAAAGTCTTTTCCTCTCTGCTTTCATGACTACCAGCAGTTTTGCCATTCTTTAACAAAATTAACCTTGGTCTAAGGCATTTGCTGCTTACAAGTGACTTACTGAACATTACTATTGTAAGAAAGATGTATAAAAAAAACATTGCATTAGTTCTGCTCATGGTAAACTGACAGTTGCAAGACATTTTCCCTCTTTATGTAATAACAGAATAAAGTTGAATTAAATGAAGCAAGAGACATGAAGCCTCTAACCTATTTCTGTAAACTGTACAAAGGCATTACACTCTAAACCAAGAGGATTTTTTGTATGGACTTTGATTCCAAATCTATGACAAATTTCTGAAATAGACCATTGCATCTGGTTGGAAATTCCTTCTGTTCGGGAATACTCAATTGCAGGATCAATGCCTCAATTAACAAACCTGCAAAGTCAGCAGGTTTTCATTTTCTTTAGAAGTTATGCATATTAGTGGTAAAGCACAGAACACTAAAAGACAGCTGACTGGAATTCTCATGACTTAGAAATAACTGTGACCAAATAAGAAAATTTTTAGATATGCATCTATGCTGACATACTTTTCTCTACTTAGTACCAAGTTGATTGACTTGAAGAGAGACACATACTGCTTTGTAACTTGAAGGCCAATGTGAGTGCACAGGATTTTAACATTACAACAAGGGGTTAACACCATGCCATCACCAAAAAAGACTTGAGTACAATTTCACTGAACTATTACAAATTACAAAATCATCTAGCACTTTTTAAAGTAGAAGTGAGAATAATAGGGTTTAGGTGATCCAGTGGGGATCAGCCACCAACACCTCTAAGGCCTTTTGGCAATTACAGAGATTTCATATATGAACAAACACCTTTTTTTCTAAACTGCTGAGCACATACAAATGTGAATTAACCATTTTGTGCTACAAGCAATTAAGACAAATTAGAAAACAGTTTCATGTGCTTTCTGCATCACAAATACCCTATAAATGCCTTTCAGTGACCCAAAAAGTGAACAATAAGGACTATGTTAAAGGCTACTGTCAGAGAGACAAAGAGTAAAGACATGCAAGCTTTGTCAGTGTTCTTCCAGAGAAACTCAGCAAATTGCTCTGTCATGCATCTTGTACCCTCCCCAGCAATCATGGGAACCTTTGCCCTTTTGCCCTGACAGATTAAATCGAAGCATGAAGGAGTGGGATCTTAGCCAAAGAATATTACATTTTAAAAGCTGACCTAAGCTCTTTTTATTTGCCCTTTCATTTTGATCTCATGATGATGTTTGAGTACTTTCCTTATATATTGAGTTCATCAATATCTAACTCTCTCCTGATGTACTTTAGGTTCCGCAATTCTTCCATTTCTGGGAAGGGTAAGGTGTTTTGCACTTTACAGATCAACTTTAATAAAAGGGCCTCAACGATACAAGAAATCTAGAATATTTAATAAGAGAGAGGGCATTTAGCTCTCAAATTATGAGTATTTTTATGCACCAAGACTCAAAATAGCAAAAGAATTATCACTTGTTTAAATACTAATTTTGGACTTGCATACAATTTATCACTAGTGAAAGGTTCTGTGCAAGCACCCCTTCTGCTCACTCACCCACCCACCACCACCCTTCCTTAAACAGTTGCATGAAGTGCCTTGTAAAGTACTTTGTAATCGGCTGTTCAGCTTTTCTTAAACCTCTAAAACTGACATGAAGATTAATGACATTTGACACCATGAGTGAATAGCAGCATAAACTATCATACTATTTTATTTGAAATTAAAATTCTCTGGTCTGCTAGTTCCTTTTAAAACGTGCCTCTGGCATAAAGCTTTCAGACCTGAAAACCAAGGGTGCAATATGCACAGCACAGGACTTAAGTAATGAAACACTGAATCTTCTAGCTCATAAAGACACAAATTTTTGAAAGGTTTAAGCACCTTACAGAGGTTAAACCGAACTGGTTGCCTCAGTCTAGCTTTGAAATGGATATATCACTCATTAATAGGAATAAAAGCTCATGGATATTTTAACTACCCTCATACTTCAAAACACATACTTGTAAGTCGGGATTGAAGTTTCCAGCACCGTTGTATGAGATATAAAAATACTTGCTTGGACAATTTAACTTGTGAAAACACGTTCAGTTCATATAAAGCAATGAAAACACTATTATAGAGAATAGCATTATATAATTTTTAAAAAAAAAATCAATTTATGAAGCAGTATAGTAGAGCAAACGACAGTATACCAACTCTGAATTTTTATGTGGGACACTCCACACCAAGCATACAGACTTGAATTTCTGTAATTCCTGATGACTAAGAAGCCAATATCTGTTCTTTGTACACAATGATCTAATATTACACAGTCATTCAAGTATTCCTGACAATGTATTAGATAAAGCACACATATTTGTACACAAAGGATCAATATTTAGAGACTGCATAATTATTCATCTCTTTAGATGGGTCACCCTAGAAATTAGTCATCTTTAAAAGTGATACTCCCAGAGAAAAAGGTCATTTTTGAAATGTGCAGATTGTTGTGATGGATACAGAACATTCAAGTCCTCTAGCTAGATACAATATGCTTTCTCCTTTTGAATTAGAAAACTGTTTTTTCTATTCAATTTTTCAGAGATAATAGTGTTGAAAGGTGGTAAAATAGCAGTCCAGATAACAGAGGACTGAAATTTGAATCTGAGAAAAACAATATTGTTTAAAATACTGCTTAGTAGTATTTTATGACCAGATCTCTCTTAATTCAAATATTCAGTGAAAGCTGCAAGACATTGTTCTGCTGTTAATGAGCCCTTACTCCTTGATTTAAAGGCTGAGAAAGTTAACAACAGATACTGAAACTTCCAGTAAACACAGTGAAGACAATGCTTCTACTTACTAAAATTAAAGCCAAACAACTGTAAAGAAAACACAAAAAAAGAAAAGATAAAAAGAAAAAGAGGAAGAAATAATATTACAGCAGACATAAAGCAAAACCCTGGTATTTTCAAGCCTTCAGCTTCTTGACATAAGCATATCTTTGGCATATCAACTTCCATGCATAAGAACAATATTTCTATAGCACCTAAATCTGCTATTAGTTAATCAGCTTTGGAACACATGAGCCTGCTGTTGACACAATCCAAGAAAAAGGGGTTTCAGGGCAGTTTTTAAATGGGCTTGACTTTGGCTGTTCCATGCATAACCAGAGCCTGTTTCCAAATGACGATTCAAATTTGTTACAACATAATAAACCCAGCATATTATGGCTAGTAACAGTAATTTCTCTCTTATTTAAGGCAACTGTTTACATTAAAGAACCTCCCAGCAGGATTTTGCATACCAGTGATTATCTTTTAACTGACAGTAAAGTTATTAGCAAAGTTATAGTCTATTATCAGAATGTCTTTTATTATTATGCACACATTAGCACTTCATACTTACCAGAGGACTATGCAAAATGTTTCTAATATTCATTGAAATAAAATAATTTCAATTCCACAGAGAATGTATATGTACTTAGATAGAAACTAAAACTGATAATTATTTATATGACTGAGACATCAGCCACTTCCATTATATGTAGCAGAAAGCTTAAGAAAATAGTCTTGAGATAATTCCCTAGTCCTACGTATGACTGAAGGGAGTAAGGTTATGTCTTTGTGGTCTCACATGCCAACACTGTTTATCAACATGCTTTCCAGCTTGACTTTATACATTTTGTGCAGAAAAATTAGCTACCTGGTTGTACCCTGTGGAAACAGATTTGGTACACCTCTAGGTATTTCACTATTTCACTGGAAAAGCATACTGAACATGTGGATGGGTCTAGGGACGTTCCAGAGAAAGGATTCTGAGAAGGCTACACTTTCCATGGTTAATGCAATTCTGGCAGTCTCTTAATTTCTCTCCTTATACAGCAGCAATAAAACTAAATTATATAATCTGACCACTTCCTATGCTTGGATGCCCAATTAAATAAATGGAAATAAGTGAACGATTCCTCAGAAACCATGGGGTTTCTACCCAAAACAAGAAGGTCACTCTTGGTATGCTGATGTAAATAAGGAGATATTTCTGCAGACATAATTCATAGAAATTAGAACAGACTTCAAGAAGTCACACAGTCTATCATCTCCCATTCTCTGATGCTACTTAAGTAAATATGGCATCCCTGCCAAATCCTTATCAAGCTGATGTATAAAAAGCCTTTCTGCCTATTCAGTATCAAACTGCTATGTAGCCGAGATTTCCTCCAATTAAAAACCCCTTGCTACACCTTTAAGCTGTTGTTTCTTCTAATCACCACCAGGCATGGAAAACAACTGATCATTATTCACTTTCAAAGAAAACAAAACCAAGTCTGTAAGCCTTTTCTGAAAGATCAAGTTTTCATTATATTTGTTTCTGACAGATTTCTCTGGACTCTCCAACTATAGTGTGTAAGAAGCAAACTGAGAAATACGTGGTGCTAAAAAGGTATCTTGAATCCTTTTCCAGCATGGCAAAGGTATTTTACTTTAATCACTCAGACTCCTGTACCTATAAAACCTGGGGCCAGTCTTCACAAAATCTTTTGTAGCTCCTAGATCTGTGGAGGTTCTCAGATATTCCAGACTACAGAAAAACCTTCAAAAGCCAATTAAGCTCCACATCTTTTTGTACTGGGGAGCCCAGAGCTGGACACAGTGTTCTGAATGTACACATATATACTAATTATCATTCCTAAGCAAAGACATGAACTAGATAGCATAGCACTCATTCCATATTAAAAAAAAAAATAAATAAAACAACAACAACAAAAAAAAAAAACAAAGAGAAGAACCAAACCCCAAAATCCTCTATGTGAAACTTTGACAGTGAAGGTTAAATTTTCAGTATGACAAGTACTTTATTTACTTTGCCCTAGTTCATATATTTGGCAAGGGCAGAGAGGGCTTCTTAACTGCCACTAAGAGACCAAAGGCAATTCCTGCAAAGTCGTCTCTGTCATCTAAAGATGACACACAAAAAATACATTCCAAATACTTCCTTCTGTTAGGATTATGAAGCTAATCTAAATATGCTACTTGCTGATTATGTCTAGGCCATCTTATTAGATTTGAAACTAAAGAGAATAATATTTCTCAAAATTGAAATGCAAAAACTGAAAATAAAGGGAGGCTGTTAGGCATTTGATTGAGTGAACAGGCTCATTAGTTATCAACACCCAATCCACAGAACAGCCCAAAAAAAGAGGGATAAAAACATGATACAGTTATAATCCTGGAATCACAGTTTTGTATGATAACATAAACAGACAGATAGTGGTCAAAACTGACAGCAGTTAAGTATTCAAAGACAAAGATATACAGAAGAGAGATACAAATCTCTCTCCAGTTCTGGAATTTGTAATGCAAAGAACAATGAAATGCACCAGTACAAGGAAAAAAAGGATTTAAATATATCACAAGGTCCAGAGTTTAGTTCAAAACTTCATGAGAATTTAAATTTTACACTTTGGAATTATTTTTTTTTTTTAAAAAGACAAGAAGAATATTTGGCCAAGAAAACTCAATACTTTCAAGAACATGTCTGGACTATTTAATCTAAGGACTGAATCAAAACAGCTTGGGGGCAGCGGAGGGAAACTAGACAGAAACAAGAACTTGGTAGAACTCCTAGTTGGAAGGACGAGAAAATAATAAAAGACAAAAGAGCTAAGAGACAAAGTTACAACTGGTGAGGCCTTTGCACTGATCCACAAATTTTTGTGTTATGTTTAAGTAATTTTATTCCCTACTCTCAGTTTATTTTACATACATGCAGCACATGTAATGAGAACACACCTTCACAATGAAATCTGAAATATCAGGAATTAAATTGTCCTCATTGCTAAGTTAATAAATATCAAGAGACTGAGATTAAAACCTGCCCCCACCCCACCCCCCCTTATTTTTAAATGTGCAAATGTCAGCAGAGAATTAAGCACCTTCGTGTTTACCATAAGAAATACTGTATTTCATAAAACCTGATGCCTGGAGTAACAGAGGCACTGCAGGCTTGGCCAGGCCACAGCTAGTCTCTGAATGCATGGAAGGTACAGCAATAACTAGTTTTTTCCCCAAACAAAGCATTTATTTCATTTCAGTTAAACCACAGAAATTATGTGTGTTTACATTATCTTCTCCAAAGTCTCATTTCCTTTTCACTTATTACATACATGAGACAGGAACTTCAAATAATGAAGCTGAAGTGCGTTAATGAAATGGTGAATGACTTGCTGTTTGTTATTTTCAGCACTTAAAAAAGAGATACATGTATATGCCAAAGAAACTTCGGTGAGCATCAGTACTCTCTTTACCTTTTAGGACTGAAAATAAATTACTCCAACACAGATTATCATATGTATCATGAAGGTTTATACACTGAAGTAAGGAAATAAGATGCCTCAGTAATGAAAAACAAAACAGAAATTATACATCTGATTTGGTCATCAAAGCATCTGTATCAAGTAAAGGAACAAATTACATTCTTCAGCTCTGTTTCACGTATCTTTTTATTTTTGCAAGTTAAGAGACATTTCTTTCCATTTTAAAAACTGCATATTCCATATTGGCAACAAAAATATGTCTACCAATATCTTAATGGACTATATTTTTTCAATGAAATTTACTATAACATACAGCCAATGCAGAAAGATATTCTAATCACACAGGAACTGATGGGCAGAGACTGATTTTGGTTTGCTTATAATCATGACTGTTATCATTTGTGAATGTTATCAGAGAGCTGCAGATTTCTTAAAACATAACACATTTCAGCTAGTTGCAAGTCTGTGCTACAGGCTTGCCTTCACTGCAACAACATATTCTTGAACTAACAGTTTGTCAACAAAATGAAATTTAAACATTGACTGCTTTCATCATGTCAGTGATGTTTAGAAGTTGTTTAAAAATTACTTCCTGAAATGTATTTCCAGAGATCATTCCAGACCCAAGACAATGATCTTGTGCCCAGAAAGGCTGTATTGTCTTGCAGCTTCCTCCCAATAGACCTCCCTTTCATTCCATGATCCAGCAGCAACCCGGATAACATTCAACTACCACACATTCTCCCTTTCATCTTATTCATGCTTTTCTTCTCATAAGAATCCCATTTCCTCCCAGACCATGCAAACATCTCCCTTTTTCCCTACTCTGTCCATGGAGCAGGAGAGGGAAGACACACTATCCTTCACTCTGTCTTGAGGAAATCAGAGCAACACTATATCCTGTAGTATTTCCTGGTATTCATCTATGAATTATCCTCGTTTCCTAAATAATGTATGTTGACGTATGGACACCACCATACACATCTGGAAGGAATCTCAGCGTTTTATATTACATTGGTATCAGAAGAGGTGCACTGGGAGAGATTGTTACAAAATGCAAGTGGAAGAGAACAGGGTTCTGCTTTCTACATGGGTTCCATGCCAGAACTGAGAAAATAACTATTGAGGATCAATGCAATTTTGCCCTAAGAGGAAAAAAAAAGTGGTCCTTTGACCTCTCAGAGAAACCCAGAGCTTCTAGAGGTCAAATAACCAAACAAAAATGTCCCATCCCAAAAGCTATATTGTTCTGAGACTTCAAAAGATCAGACCCGTGCTGAGTGGCTTGTCAATAATTTTGGTGTCCATCTATGACATCCAAACACTCAATTTTTTTGTAGAATTGTGCTTTTCATTTCTTGAGAGTCATTTTAGACCCTTTTAGCCAACAGTTCTCAAATATATTTTAAATTATGTGTACCATCTTTGTGGTAACCCAACTTTCACACAGAACTGTAAAAACAGCAATATCCCTTTGCAACTACTGAACTACTGCAGTTGTTAGAAAAGTGAGAGCACGAAAACTGAACTGAAATCTGTTAAATTCATATCTTTATATCTGTATTTATTATATACTTACACAGCCACACAAACACATTTACACAGACAGATACACACTCACCCCTACCATGAAGAAAACCAGTATCAAAGGATTGCTTAAGCCTCAGGCCACTATCACCCAGTCACTTGCTGACAATTGAGGATTTCAGATTCACTACAGCTTAGCAGTCATGCTTTTGACACCAGTTCGAC
>JAVJGJ010000032.1:7935044-7968290 GCA_035590215.1 Microhierax caerulescens | reverse complement strand
AGTTCGACCACCCCCTTCACTGGTGTTTCTATGAATACAGGGAACAAACTCAAGTTCCTATATATATTTGGGCTGCCTTTGGTCTATCAAGCTGCATCCTTCTCAGCGTAAGACCATGCATTCTTTCCTCCATTTAAAAGCCCAGAAGTTTCAAGCTGGTAACATCCACTCAGGTCTCTGCCAAACAAACAACAATCAGCAATTATTTCTCAGGTTTCAGATACCCAGACTGCAAGGGAAAGATGTTTGGTTGAGCTCACAATCAACTCAAAGCCACATCTTCAAAAAACCTCAAGGATTTATTAGTTCTAGTATTCCTGAAATAACTGGTTTTTACTAGTGGCTCAACAGCAATAAAACTTATAAAACTATTGTTTCTGTTCTGGATAAGCAATGTCTTAAACCAGAGAGTCACATCTTCCTAACATGTGAGATTATTGTACAATTAAAAAAAAAAAGAAAAAAAAACACAACAAAGTTTCCCACTCCCTGCTTTCACCAAAGCAAAGCAAAGAGCCATTGCTTAATAATTGCAACTACTGTGCAAGAATTGTATTAAATAGCTTCAACTTCTTAATTTCTATAAACAGACTCCAAAATAGCTCAAAAATGACAATATATTCACTTCACATCATAACAACTGTTTCTTAGAATTCACTTACAAAAAAATCCCCCTCTGAATTAAAATTTAAAAAAATGACTCATAGTATGTTATGCCTCAAATATGAAAAACTACTTTTCAAGAAACACACCTACATTCATAAACAGTAACAATAGCTAACAGCATCTAGGTATTGCCTAAAAACTGTGCAACACACTTTTTTTTTTTTTTTCTTTCAGGGTTCAAAGCTTAAAATTGTGGCAAGCAGCTTTGTCTTAAAGAAGTTTACAGATTCCACAACAGTGTAAGTTTGACCCTGTAAAATATGTCATGACAAGCAAAGGGGCAGCATAAAATGGCCAGCCAAGAACAAACTATGAGTAGTTGGATCTTGGGGGGATTTATCTGGAGGAGAGTGCGCATTTATCTAGAAAGAAAACCTTCTAGCATTCATATTCACAGAAGCACATCTCCATAGTATAAACATTCCAACCAACCAAATTATTTTGTTTAAAGCTGTTCTTGAGAAGTTGAAACCTCCTCATGGCTTAGATACATATTACAGCATCTGAGTTTAGAAAGGAGAGCTATACCCTCCAAAGGCAATTTACTTTAGCGCACTTCAGCACTGTTTATTTAGAAACAGGTCCTTATGGCCAACATTTCAACTGCAGCATTCTGTTTTTTGCAAGTGCAAGGTCATAAAATTCCCCCAAAAGAAAACAAACTAAAAGACATTCAGAACAGTGATTTCTACGTACACATCTCCTACAATGAATACAGTCTTCATTACACTATATGAAGCTACTCCTAGGCATTGCTGTGGTACTGAATACAAATAAAACTATACAGTCCAATATCTCATCTGAGAATTTAATCACTTGACAAATTAATCAACACTCAACTCAAAAATACAAACGGACAGATTCACCCCCTGGTTCCAGAGGGATCTGCAATCATAGGCTGAGATGAAAAGAGCCCAGGGCTTCTCCAGTTTCTCTGCTCTGCCTATTCTGTTCCAGGCAGTTCCAGCAGGAAACGAACAGTATAAATGCTGCTTGCCAATTAAAAGGAGGCACGCCTTTACCTCATCTGGCTTTTGAAAGTCCAAAAGCCAACATGGGAACGAGAGATGAACCGGGGTCAAACTTGGTGCTCAGGCTTCTTGTCAGGTACTTTTCGTCTCTGCTCTCCAGCTTGCCACCCTTGCAGCAGATGAGCCACAATACCCCATAGCCAGCCAGGGAGGCACTGTATTCCTTCCCAGTGAATGTATAGGAGTTACGGAAGAGAAACAGAACAGTAGTAGTCTACCAGTAGGAGAAATAATTCTTCCCCAGGTGGTCTTGAGGGAAGAATCTGCTGTACAGATGAACCAGAGACACGGTAAAAACATTAAACAGTGCTGGAGAAGGAAGATGAGTAAAAAAATCCAGCATAATGGAAGTAAAGTTTTCTATTTGTGCTACCCAGTTACCCAAAACTAAGGGGCAAGCCCTCAACCCAGATATCAGTTAAAACTTGCTACACAATTGATTGCAGCAGACTGCATGCCTGTGAAACACAAATGCTTAAGGACTTCATTTAGAATTCATATTTTACATTGCAATGTGAGAAACAGCATTTATATCCTTAATGATACATTTTCACAGTGAAAAGACTGACTTATAACACAACCAAAATAGTCATCACAGTATCTTCAGAGATTGTGCCATTTTCCTGCATGTTTCACATCAGTGTTTGAATACAAAGCACTCTGGTCCTTCCCAAAGGAATTTTGTAGCAGGTAGCGTTAATAATCCTTGAAACAGGATTCTCTTTGCTGCAACAGCTAAAAGTTAGGGGGAAAAGGATTATGACAAAGACTTCACCTGACCCAGTAATGCCTCTGTCATTTGTCACCTATCATGTCAGGTTTAGAATAAGCAGGTATAACATTTCAATCATAATACTGCAGATTTACTTCTACACTTGCCAAGGTTGAAGGCTAATGTGCTCTTAGAGAGCCATTCTCCTGCAGGAAAATATATGGAAATTAGGAAGAGCTACATTCTACGAGGAACTGTCAGTTTTCTTCAGGGCTTTTACAAACCCCTTCTCCTCTGTTCAATCAGTTTGAGGCAGGGGGCTGGTGGGGGGGCAGGGATAACGGTGAGGTAAAGGTCAAGCCAGAACGTCTCCAGTGAAATATCTGTGTGACAGTTTTCTGAAGTCACCTTATTGAAAGTAACACTGCTTCTTGTCTTAACGTGAATGCTTTTCTAGTTTTCATTTATGTTGATTGCTCATGCAGTTAAAAAAAAAAAAATGTCTGGGGCAGCAATGTAACATCACATAAGGAAGAGCTGAAAGATATGACATTTTTCTAATATCTAATCCCAAAGTTACAGATGCATCAGAGCCATCATTTTGTCATTAAAGTCCTATCTTTATAATAAATTAAAGACCTTTGGACCCATGTTATACACCAGAATTATACAAGTACATTTGCAAAATATTTCACTATTAAATATGTACTTTTCCAAAATGCAATAAAAATAATTTATTTCATGTGGGACATTCACCAGACACATTTTAAATATACCATACAAAATCTTGGATGTTTTCCCATAAATATTTGAGTTATAGATGAAAAATTCTAAGAGATATTAAATAACTTTAATTGGTATATTTAATTCATTTTGAACTATATTCAATAAATTTCCAGAGTTCCTTCATTTTTTAAATGGTGATTTAGCACTTTAAAATGCTACAAGATAAGTATATCCATATACTTGAAAACAACAGAAAAAGGCAAAATCACTGCATTAACAGCAAATTTAGAAAATGTGTGCCTAGAGATCCAATGTACTGATTTATTTTTTATTTAAAGGGAAAAAAAATAATTCAGGATCTGGGTCACATCAGAAAGAGATTTCTTCTTCTAGTGCTATTGACCAGAACCAGAAACATTAATCTAAGATACCTTTATTTTGATTTGCCAACTTTGATGAATTCAGATATAGCTGGACAGAGCTACTGTATGGATTAGGTTTCTGAATAAAATTGTAATTTTCAAAAATGGTTATTTCTATGAAATTCTAGTCTGTGGTGGTTACAGTGTCATCAGATCTGTTGATTTCTGATCAGCTTTTCAATCCAAAGCAGACTATCATGACCACCTTAGCCACTAAAACCAGATTTTTACCCCAGAGGCAATTCACATTCCCATTTTCAGACCATATGCTATTTTCAAATCGACTAAAGTAGGTGCTATGATAACCTGCTAGAAAAGCAGGGCACTGCTCTTTACATGTGCAAAGAAAAAGCAATCAGCATATATTCAGTTTAAATAAGAGTAAAATGACTAGGAAGATTTCAGCTATACAATTGCATAAGATTTTAAAACCCTTATTCCGTCAGCATTTGAGAGAGATGTTTGTTTAAAATATTAAGCTATTGAGAAGGTACCTTTTGGTGCTTCAGCTCTTCATAAAAAGAAGCATTAATGTATTTTATTACTTGTTTTAAGCAGACACAGTTATGTCAAGATCTGGTCCTCAATGAGTAAAGTGGAGGATCGCTTACTATAATAAGGTTAGCAGCTTTAAAGAAAACAACAACATGTTTCAGGAATTTTCTTCTCCCGTCCAATTTATTCCTGCCCACACTTGCCAGTGCTCTCAATCCTACACTCAGATTTCCTGTTCTTCCCACTCCCTTTCACACTATTCACACTATATAATATTGTAACTATTCTTTTCCTTTTCAGCCCATCTCCCTTTGTCCTTCTAGATCCATTGCTCCTATGAATCCAGCTCTCCTCCCACTTCTGCTATTTCCACATTTCTCTTAAAACAAAACAAAAAAAAGAGAGAAGTCCCCAAAGAAATTCCCCCTTATAAAAAGCAAAATAAAAAACAAATAAAAACTCAGGGAAAACAATTAATAGCCCTGCAACTGTACAGAGCTCCACTGATCTGTATGCCACATTAGACTACTATCTTTTGCCTTTTTATTTATTTAGACTATAAAGCAAACAAGATCAGAGATTTGATTCAGTAGGTCACTTATTTGATTTCAGGATGCTAAGATGGATGGCTACAGGAGTTTAGGTGGCTTAAGCAACTACTGCAAAAAACAACGAAAATTAAGCTTCTATCAAGGAGATGCAAGATTGTCCCTAAACTCATCATCTTAACAGCATCCTAGCTGCATCAACAGGATTACTTACATCTTGCACTACAACCAGCAGCAATTTAGAGGGCTCTGCAGTGTCTGGTTGCCATGTAACTATCATCCACATCCGAAGATACATTCATGTCTGGAATAAGAACTATGCTTTTCCCATGTTAGTGGCTTTAACTGGAGTGTGGCTTCCCCCTTATCCTCCCCTCTGACTTTTCTACTTCTTTTTTCCAGGCACTGACATTAAGTGCCTATATATAAAAAAATGATTGCCAAGGAAAGCAAAAGTTAGATTATAATCAAAACAGAGCTCAAGCCTCAGTCCTTAAACTCCTCATATGGCCAGCATCAAAACAGTAAGTGTTCCATATGCCTTTAGACACATTCAACCTCACGTACTCTTGTCCCATCGTGAGGCCTGTCACCAGCCTGCAATGAACAGTGCAAATGCACCTGCACAGATCTAAAAATTTAACCTGAAGTTCACGTTAATAATGAAGCACTCCAGGTGGTCTGCAAGCTGGGACCGTAATGAGGAACTTTCAGTGACACACTAGTTATCAAATGTTGAGCCAGGTCACTACACATGAATAAAGTGATCTTCTCGGAAAGATGAAAGGGGAATTATTTTTTAAGAAAAGATTACACTTGCCTTCTGTAAAAAGTCTCAAGTCAGACAATGTGCTAAAGCATTTAACTTGATTAGACTGGAACTGAATAAAACACATCAAGAATTATCAAAGGAGCAGAAAATCATTGTGAACTGTATATGCAACAGCGGCTAAATCCTGCCTGGTGCCCTCTCAACCCCTGCTGACAGCAGACCTCTTAACTGCAGTTGCACCACTTGCAGAACTGGTGGAAGAACGACGCTGATCTCAAGTATTGCTGCTGGGGGAAGGAAGCAGGGGCACAGGGAACATGAGAGGTGATAGCACTGGCCCTGGGAACCAGGAGCACCTTTCTCACAGCCCAGCGCCCACCTCTGCTCACCACTTACCAATTCAAGGAAGCAGGCTGCCCCTGAGCTCTGTAGGGACAACCTTCAGGAAGAGGCATGACAAGCATCTGAAGGAAAGTTAGGGTCTCCCTTCAGCCTGCAAGGGACTGAGCCCCCATCAGCCCTGCTTCACACCCGCTCTGTCCCCCAGCAAGTAGGAGGGATATGAAAACACTTCAGGACTCACTCAGGTCAGAGGATGAGGGACAGGCACTGTCTGTAAGAAAGAGGCTTTGAAGAGCCCAGGCAGTATATGCATAGGGAAGAACACACATAGGATACAAAACTGATGACCTATGTTGCATCAGAAGGTCTTCATACAGCCCTAGATGGCAGATCATTATAGCAGACAGCCACATAAGCAGCTGCATAACAGTTCAAATCTGTTCAGTCCCATGTGTGCATGACCCGTATATCACATCTAGTACAAACCACTTCATGTTCTTAGCTGAAACAAGGCTTTGCCCTTGCTAGGGAATGGCAGAAAGAAGCAACGGCATACAGAAGGCAGCTCATTCATACAGCCACCTCGGGCATCCCCTTTCATCCTACAACAAGAAAAAAGAACCAGAATCCAAAAATGAGAAAGCCAAGAGGGTCTTAAGCTTTACAGCCTTTGCTGTTTTTATCCCAGTGGCTTGCCATAAGGGAAAACTACTTCTAAAGCTTTGCCTACTGAGAAAGAAATGCCAGTTATTGTAACAGGGAGCAAAGAAATACTGGACTGCAGACTCAGCAACATATTGTGACTGTATAGGAGTAGGTTGATAAAACCTGGAATTGGGGAAAGAAGGAAAGAAAGCAGGATGGTCCCATAAAATCTTAGCAACAGTAGGTCTGTTTGAAGTTCCCTACATATTGTAATACTTCTTTGACTAAGCACTAGAACAATACAATTACGTTACAAATCAAGTTCAGTTCAAACTAGAAAAGTTCTTCATATATCTCACAGATGGGTATACTACAAGGACACAGGAAAATACAAGGAGTAAAGTCCCTGAACTTTGTTCGTACCCAATTCTGTAATCAAAAGCAAGTAAGATTTCACCATTCTCTACTCCTTCACAAAAAAAGGTATTTCAGTGAGATACCCAAAGACATACTAAAAAATACCCTCAAAGATATAAAAAAAATCAGTTAGTTGTTCTTCTCATAAAGATAATTCAAGCACTATACAGAAATTATGGATTAGCTTCTTTGCCAATATGCACAATTCAGAATCAACAGCATTCAATCTTCTTCAGAAAGATGAACACATACGCTATCATACCAGCTTAAAAAAACAAAAATAAGTCTATTTACTGCATGACTCTGAAAACTAAATGTAAAGCTTTCCCTGAGAGAAAGCCAGCTCCAAATCTTATGAAGCTGGTTTAGCTTAATTGTTTTGAGATGTAAATGTAAACAATGTAGTGACATTCTTAATTTGGGAGAAAAACCAAAACCAAAGAATAAACACAGTTGCTGGATCTGAAGCAAGCTGTTCGCTGTCCTGAAATAATATAACTTACTTACACATGTTTTCATGCTGAGAAGCTGGAGAAGCCAAAGTGTTGCTTAAGGGCCATTTGGGACTTTTGCACCCAATGAGGACAGCATATTTTTTGCAAGATAGCCTTATTTTCTTTTTTTGCATGCATCCCTACATGGAAACAGGTATCAACTTCTGAAATATTGCAGCCTGTGTATTATCACCCAAATAAATCATTGTACTTCTGGGGGGAAAAACCAACACCTGGAACAGGAATAATGGACAAATGTACCCAAAAGCAAAAGATGTATAGAAACTAAAAAACAAGTTATGATTCCCATCACTGTGCATTGCCAGAAAAAATTAATCCAAATACTAACCTGAAGACTTCCATGAACTAGTACTAAACACACCTATCTTTATCTTCTTAAAATACATTTTTAGTAAAACCTGACCACTAACTCTAGCAAGTTGTTCTCAGACATCAAGCTTACTATTTTTCACATCACCTGAAACATGGTCTTGTGTCTCTAAAGGACCCTTTCTGAAGAAACAGTATGTTAGCATTCATTACTGTAACCCATTGATGTATATTTTATTTGTGGGCTTAAAGTTTTCAACCACTTTCCTTTGATGCAATGTATAATCAGTAGTAGTTAAAAGACTACCTTAAAAAATGGAAGCCTCCGAACAAATTTTGTGACAAACCATCAAAGGAGCAGAGTTTGAATTAGAAGTCTGAAGGGTAAGAAACAAACCGAATTTGAAACAACTGAGGTCTCCAAGAACAATGGCAGGAGCGGGGGAAATCTCTACCTTTAACACTGAAAAGCTGAATTCGAAATAACTATCAGACACAGTTTCTTTGTTTACCTGGATCTGGAATTAAAACTACTGATGCTCTCAATCTTATACCAGTATAAAAGTGAACCTTTGTTTCTATACTGAAACAGTTCAACAGTCAACCATACAATCCTACTTCACAGCCCAATGAAAAGTGATCACACAGGATCCTTAGATGAAAAGTAGCGTATTTCGGATCACTACTACTGACTTTAGTCCATGAAGAGCTTAAAATCCTATGTGAAAGGAATCCATAAAAGGTAACTGAGAAGGCATGCTGACATCAGGCTAAAACCTATGGTACGTACAGGCCATACTTATACTATAAAATGTACCATCATTCACAAATTAGAAAAGGCTGAAAAATGCTTCTGTAGGTAATTTTCATTCATTAGTAATGGGAATGTTTTATGGGTACCTTATACTTTAGAACAAACACGCATCAATCATTTATCTAATATTTTTATTATACTTAATGCTGAATTTATGTAAATATAGGTTACTAATGAAACTCGAAACTAGAAAACACAAGCTTTATTTATTCTTACTTAATGGACTAAAACAGTTACCAGTCTATAGGTGGAGAAGTTTACTGCAATTCCCATTCACTTTTTTTAAAAAAATAACATAATTTCAAAACCTTTTGAGAGTCACTTGCCTCCAAGCAGTCTTTTACATCATTTCAAAGCTCAGGTCCCTGAGCTTTAAAAATAATACTTAAGTTTATTATTCCAAGGAAGGAATTCCACTGAAAACTCTTACAGTGTTTGAACAAGCATTGATGAAATCGGGGGCAAAAAGTTTGCAGCATTGCTGGCAGTCACAGAAGCAATGTTATCAGTGCTTCACGAAATTCAGATTCAGACAACAGACCCATACACAGTCAGACCTTTTTGAGTAGACAGGGGCAGGCCTGTCATGGAATGTGGGAAGTCTGTCAATCCTCAAAATCAGCAGTATAGCTGGGAAAAGGAGCCTGAACTATTGCAACACCTTAAACCAAAAATACAGAGCTCATAAATAGTTCTAAACACATTTAAATTGGAAGTAATATAAACTTTTAGTTCTCATTAGCATTTCCTATGTATATCAATGAGAAATGTTAATTTAACTCCTTGGAACAACCAAATACCATATGCATTTTTTTAACAGCAAAATTAAAGATACAGAAAAAAAGGTCTTGCATAACACAAAGATAAAAGGTTTCCTTCTGAACTTCGCTACTGTTAACATTTGCACCTGGTTCTTACATAATTAAATACAGAAAACAACAATTGTACCCTAAGAAAAACTTAATTAGATTAGGCATGTAGTAACAAATGCAAAATTACCATCATTAGTATGTCAGTGTTCTACAAATGGAAATGTTTAACTGCCAAGCCTACAATTCTCATGTCTGATTTATTCCCACAGATGAGGAGAAGACAGCCATTTGCACCCTTTTTGTAATTTAAGGGCAACTGCATCCAGGGGAGATTTACTCACAAAGGAGCAGGCAGGAGCACTCCTGTCATCTTGTCTTTCTCCAGAAATTCAGAAGTCGTACTTTTGTTTGCAGTTTTGTGGTACAAGAGCAAACCCAGGTTGGGCAGCCTGGAACAATCTAAGGAGTCTACAAATCTCTTACCATCATTAGCCTTGCGGACTGCTTCACAGGCACCTCCTTTTCTCACAGAGAGACATTGTGAATGACATGACAGCTCACCACCATCATCCACCCCACCCACCCGCAAAGCAATAGGAATCCTTTAATTTCAGGCTTAAAGCTGTAACAACAACAACAAAAAGACTCCAGGGAAAAATGTTTCAATGACATAACGGTATAGATAGCGATGCACTGGAAAAGACTGCCTACAGAAGTT
This sequence comes from Microhierax caerulescens, assembly GCA_035590215.1. Classification (NCBI taxonomy): domain Eukaryota; kingdom Metazoa; phylum Chordata; class Aves; order Falconiformes; family Falconidae; genus Microhierax; species Microhierax caerulescens. Next base: position 7,958,346 of record JAVJGJ010000032.1, on the reverse strand, counting down.
GCACGGTCACAAGCAGGAACACAAAGAAGTTACCAGGAGCAACCTAAACAAAAGTGATACTGTCTGATCCAGCCTTGCTTTCTTCTGATTATATACAGAATCTTTTAATATATTTTAAATACTTTTACCCAGACCTACTAAAGATCAGCAGCTGTGATGCCTGTGTGCAGAGTCACATGAGTGAAAGAAATGATCCCCGCTGTTATTATAGAACGAGAACTTTCCCAGTTGTCTTGTACCATCTTAGTCAGGGGGAACAGCGCTCTCAATCTTCAAATCCCAGCACCAAAAGAGATCAGACTCAGTATGACTAAATACAACCAGATACATCATGGTCTTGTGAACACCAATGTTCTATTTCACATGGAATGGACACACTACTGTAAGCCCCAAACTTACTCCTAAAAGTTTGTAATTCTCTAAAATGCCAAACACTTTAATTTCTCAGGAATTAATGTGAGCTTAAAACAGGTATTTAAATGCTTTATATATTTCATCAACTTCCCCCAATTACTAAACCGTAAATACTCCCTGAGTATTAGGGCATTAATTTGCTCTAAGAAGCTCCCACAGACTACAGCAGCCTTCCTGGACACTTCATGCCTGTGAAGTTATTTAAACTTTACCACTGAAACTGTAAAGCTAAACAAACCTTCCTCCCAGTGTCTCCCCTGGTAAGGCAGGTATTTAACTAAACATGGCATCTAAAGATAGACGATACTTAAATTGCTGCTTGATAGCAGTTCCAGAGGATACCTGATGCAACTTGTTCAGTAAGAAGTATTAGGTTTTAAATAACATAAATGAAAGAAAAACTCATAATTAAGAATCCAGACTACTTTTAAAAAACATACAACCATATGCTTGATGGCAAACCTGTCACACCCACCAGCACGGACTCTCTGCCTTCCTCCTGCTGCACTACTAAGAGCCTGCAATCACATCTGGCCTTCCCTTTATTAAGAGAAACGTCAGACAAAATTGTGGTCTGACCTTACAATTCACTAGGTATTCAAGAAATTAAAAAAAAGTCTGGTTCATGAATTTTTGAAGCAAAATTCACATGAAGATAGTATGGGGTATCGACATGGTTGTTTCTTGAGAAAACTATAGATACAGAAGGTTACCCAGCTGTGCAGTCATGAAACATATTTTTCTTTATTAAATAAGGAACTATGGCAACCAAGGGTACTATGGCCTCACATATGCTGCAATAATAAGACATAATGAAGGGTCTTCTGGGAGCTCTCCCACAACTGTTAAAATTTTAAAGCATTAAATTTGGGAATTAATTTTGAAAAAGAGAGAATCCTATTTAATATTTGATGTGCATTGGTATTTTTTCCTTGATAATGAAACAATTTCCTCTAAACATCCACATTCTTTATGTCTAAAAAAATTCAACTGCTCCCACTGAATCAACTCCCAAGGGAGAAGAAGACAATAATATTGCATATGAACTTTACAGTATTTGCTTAGTATATCCTATTTGCAGATATCACCTTCTTTCAATAATCATATGTTTGCAATTTTCCAGCTCCTGATGAAAAACTGACCTGTCATCAGAGCAAATTTCCCTCAGAACTCACATATGACTGTGAGTCTATGTGGTGTTATTAAGAATATTCATTTTTTGACACTCATTCCACTAATTATCTATAAACTTATAAATATATAGCAGGTCTCATCCCAGCCCACAGTGAGGTCATGCTACTTTTCTGTAAAAAGTCACTTGAAATAATTGTCTGATAAACCTGCCAATTCTTTTTCAAGCTGTCATTTCAAGGGAGAAGTTTTCTGCTGAATCTTTTGTTCTCTGGGAGGGCAGGCAGTCCTGGCTGAAGCCCTAATTGCTTGTAAGCCCAGAGAAGAGGCTACATTCCACCACAGCTGGGTTGTATCTGGATCCAACAAAGGCCCCACCCTTGAACAAATAATCCCCGTGGAGAAATTACTGCCCAGTCATCAAGGGTGAAGAAATGCAAAGAAGGTAGTAACACCAGGGGGTTTATGTCCTTTTACACCAACGACAATACTGCCTTCATTCCTAAGAGCAATGGAACAGCAGACAGGGTGACCACCATAGTACAGCTTGGTCGGGCTAACCATTTTAAACACAGTTTTAAATCAAAACTGTGATTAAAAGATAAACAACGATGACAACTGTAAATGTAGGCTTTTATAAGCTTTTTCTTCACTTTACAGCAATTCTGAAATCGGCAGTTCCTCCATTTGCTTGAGTAATGAATTCACTTGGCTCGACAAATTACAGCCTGTTCAGAACACTTCTTCCCTTTGTCCCAGTAGAAGCTGGTAAGGGGAAGGAGAACGGGTGCTACCTGCATTTAGGGGCAGATTACATGATTCAAGATGAGAGGGATTGGTGACTAAAGCAGTGATTAGGATATGCCATAAGAGCAAAGCTGGCAATGAAAGGGCGCAGGCATGAGATTCAAAGAGAAAAATCTCAGAAACTGGCCTGAGACTAAACCTAAACCATTTCCCAGTATAGAAATCAGACAGCAAGCAAGGAGCAGAGAGAAACCATGAGTGACTAGACACGGAGACTAGTTTTTAGAAGTAAACATTAGGGTCAGAATTTAGAAAGAGGACACTCACTCCCCGCACCCCAAATGTTTGAGAACAAGGTCTCACATTACAATCTGCCCAGCAGCAGATGAAGTTATCACTCATCTCTTCCCCTTCGCACTTGTTTCCACACCCATCACTCCTCTCTCAATCAGCTCTCTGCTCCTTAATCACATCAAAGTAAACCTTTTTAAGACCACAGCCTGAAATTTTCTAAGTAAAAACTCTCTCTAAAGTCAATCCCTCTTTAATAGGTAAATTTAGGCCACCAGATTTTTGAATGGATGTAATTAAGGGAGCAGTAAACTAAAATGCAGGTAGTGGGACTGGGAACAAAAAGTAAAGAAGAAGGTGGGAATCACAAGGTGAATTTCAGTCTGATGATTTATAACGTTGCATTACATCCAGAGTTGACACACAACTTTGCAGAATCACTTGGAATCTACCAGACCCACTTTTTGAAATATAAGGACTTCCATTTCTTTACAGAAATTAGTCCCCTGTTTTATAGCTTGGGCCTTAAAATTAGAATTCTGACCTTAATCTCTGGGTTGTTGGTGTTCTTCTGTTGGGTTTGGTTTTTGTTCCTTTTGGTGATATTAACACCATTGTTTTAAGGAAGACAAATAAATTACCTATGAAATCTTTAGTTATGAAATCATATACCAAACCGGTAAGTATCATAACAAATACTGGTTTGCAGACCAGAGTTTCAGTACACAAAAAGTAAAACATGGTTTTGCTTAGGACAAAGAATATGACGGAAATGAGGTTCCAGCTGGAAAAACAGTGCAATTGCACAGTTAGAGGCAATATCATAATACACATATGCATAGAGCCTGCGAGCCTGCAGGCAACTTTAATTTTGGCACTTCCTAACTTTAAGTACTTGGTTTTGCACCTTAATAACATTCTTTTAACATTGTGTGCATATAATACACTCATAGATCACTCAGCCAAGGCATAATTGATTTAATCATCCACATTTGTGAATGATTTGTGAAGCTTACATGAGTTTGCGAAGTTGCAGCCCTGCCCAATAAAAATTAAAACAGATGCCTCTGTGAAGCCCAGAGAAACAAGCTGATAATGTAAAAGGAACAGACTGAACTTTAACAGGAGAAGTGTGACAAAAAATATTTTGTTCTTTGCTACTGTATATGTAGCCAAAACTACAACACTAGAGATCTGTCAGTCCAAATGGCAAAAATATGATTTTGAATTTTAAAAAGATAAATTAGCTTTCAAAGAAACTTGAATTATAAACCCTACACATGACAAAGTATTTACGTAAGAACAAGAAAAAAGATGTAAATAAGGTGAATTTGTAAAGAAAAACCCCAACTATTTTACACGTAATTATAACATAGCCTTTTAATGGAAGAATCATTGAAATACTTCTGTTGGAAGAGGCTAGATTAGTCAATAATGAAATTAGATACTTTCTTAATCCAGAAGACTCTCCTATTGATAATTTTTTTTTATTTTGATATCAAAGATTTTAAAATGCTTTGTTATTAATACCATACAAATTCAAATTAAAAGTAAACTGCCCTTCTCTAATATAGAAAAGATGCAAATAAGAACAGTGAATTGTTGTATATTTAGAATTATTAACAGTAGTAGCCTCAAGTACATCACATTTTCCTATATTAAAATTTTGATTCCATTAGTGTAAAACCAGTTATCCAGCAGTATCTTTTCTCTAATTGGTGGTCCTTCTGCCATTACTTTACAGAATTAGCTATATAACCAATTAAGGTCTAATTGTCAGAAAGCTGCTCTCAGTAGAGTATGTTTTCTCTTTTTCCAAATATCATCCTGTTTCTACTCATGAAACTGGTACTGAAATTAAAATTCCTCTTCCTTCCAAATAGGAATCAAAAATTCCTATTTGCAAAAGTGATATAGGCATTATGAAACCCCAGTGAGTTATGCTTTGCCTTCAGAGAGCTGATTTTTGCTCTTTTCCATTTGGACCTTTTGCAAAACATACGGTTTCCTTGCCTTATTTTCCCAACTGTAAAATGGAAAAACATTACTTCTCTGTTTACAGAGCAATTAGGATAAATGCACCAAAGGTCTGTGGAGCATTTAGATTCTGTGATAATAATGCTCATATGGGTGAGGTTCATCATGTGTTTTCTTTCATATCAAAGCCATCCTCAGCAGTTCCTGTCCCTCATTACTTCACAGCTTGGTTTACTATTCCCTCACTGTAACTGATTTTAAAAATAAAATCTAAATTGAATATACAAAGTCATTCAGGCTAAACTTGAAGCCCTACAAAGGGCTGGGAGCTTTTTTATTTGTTTCTTAAATCACAGGAGCTGTCTACTTCATAGCTTGCCACATGGCATTAGAATGAAAATTAGCAACTGGAAGCTGCATTACCATTCAATATTATCAGTTTAAAAAGATGAGCAACTGCAAAGACAGACTTGTACATGGCAGGTTTTCCACTGATGTCTCTTAAAAATCAGTTCCACCTATGTAAGAGTTTTAATCATTCGTTAGAAATCACCATATTTCTTTTTTTTATTATTATGCCAAAAGTTCATTCCACTTCATACTGTCCGTTTGATTGAGGGTTCTCGAAACTGGAAGGAAGATAGGCACACAAAAACCAAAGAAGGACAGATCTTTCCAAGATTCAACTATCTCGCCAGCTACTCTGCTGGAGATTTTCTTGGCTTTTGAAAAGCTGCATGTTATAATCTGTAAGCATTTTGCACAGAACAAAGAACTTCTGAAAAATGTGATCAGCAAAGAGCGACTCATAAATGAGTAGTGAAGCTCTGAGGAAAGAGCAGAAAATTTGAAATAGAAGGTAGAGGTGAATGCAGACCTGATTTTGTAATCCTTCATTCTATGCGGCAAGGAGAGAGTTGTAAACTCTATAATATCAGTAAATTCAATACTTTGTTTTTCCTTGCCGCTACAGTTTAATCCTGGGGTTTATTCAAGATTTTCTTTGAAAATATAGCGACTACGAAATAATTGCTTTCATTAAAAATAAAAAGAACAAACTATTGTAAATTATTTCCATTATGGGATGTAGGACATTGAGGGTGATGACAGTCCAGTCCCTGGCCTTTGGGGAATGGAAGTTTTCCTGCCGCAGCACATCAACAGCCACAGTTACAGCTATGGGAGGTCTGTCTGGGGAGGTGCTAGTGGTATGCAATGTCCATATTTCAATTAATCAGACACACACCTATTTTAAAGAAGAACAACCATCAAGGATCAGTGAATAGTTGTTGCCATTTTTCTATTCCATTTTTCCATGTCTTGCTGCTCACACCTGTATACACATTTGATGTAGAAAGTAATGAGCTTGGGGCTTAGAGATACTTTCAAGGAACTCTACTGATTAAGATCTTTGGTTGGTATTTAGGCATACCAGTGTGAAAGCTTCAGTAAACGGGCTGATACTCAAAAGTGCCTCTATGTCTACAAGTCAAGTACCTCCATCACTCCTTTATTTCCTTTCTTCTATTTTAGTATCAGGGGTGAAAATAAACAAATGTGTTGTTTAAATGTTTTAAATTGCATTTTGCATTTTCCTTTTACTGAACAGTCAGTTTGTTACAGGGCCAGGAAAATAGCCATAGACCTTAAATCTGAAAAACAGATTTAAAAACACCACCATCTCGTTTGAGCCTAACAAAACATGTCTTTACTGCACTGCTCGCTTCATTCTTACCTCAGCAAAAGGGACATGGTTGAGACTGTTATGCATAAAACTGAACAAGTTTGTCAGATGTCCCAATTAACAGATTTTTCTTTAAGGAAACCAATCAAATGCTTAATTTTAAAAGCTGTCTTCTGTAGACTGGCACATATATATACTCAAATGCCTGACTTCATTTTCATTGTAGCACACAGCCACATGTGTCACTTCCTACACTCCTAGACTCTGTTTTCACACTGAGAGCTGTGCTCTTCACCTCCAGCTACAGGGGGAGAGTCTCAACAGAAGTATCCTAAGATGCCTGAGCAGCACCTCAGTAAATGAAAAAATAATTGTATTTTCTGCATGCAAGACACACATGCAAGAAATGTATGTATTTGCCTATATGTGGAAAAAAGTGTTGTAACATTTCTAGAGCTTATGTCCAATTCACATAAAAAATGTACCATTAATCACCTTAAACATCATGTGGTATCTGTGAATTAGGGAAGGCTTGTGATCACTCATTCTGCTTTGCAGCTCTGTCCCATAACATGATAAGAAAAAGAAAAAAAAGAACGAAATACATTCCTTACATAACTCTCTGCCTTTTCAGCTTGAATTTTTATCAAAAGCACCTTACATTTTCAATGACCATAAACCAAAGGTCTTTCCCAGTCTAACAAAATTAATGCCCTTTTTATTATTATTTATTTATATACACACACGAGGCGTGACTTTCTGAAAAGACTGCAAGATTTAGTCACATATATGGTGGCATGCATATAGATATGTATGTACATAAGAAAGCCATATATATATATATATATATATATATATATATATATATGTATCAGAAACTGTATGTTTATTTTTTAGTTGTGGGTACACAACAGTGTAATTACCTCATAAAGATTTTAAACAAAATGAGGAGAGTCAGTGTGACAGTCTCAGAAAGAAAAAGGCCTCACAATTAATCTGGAGCTCAGAGTGTTGTGGACTCAGCACTCAGTAACTCAGTAACTGATGAGTGAATAATAAAACACCACCTTCTAATGCCTAATTAAGTCAACACAGCAGTAATATTAAAAGGCTGAGGATAGCAGCAAGTAAGTGTTCCCGGACACAGTAACTTTTAGATTATTTTAATGACTGAAATATACAGTCATATCCCTATACCACTGGCTGGAAGAGGAGCACGACTTTAAAGAATCAGGCTTAACATGTATTTTTAAAAAGTCATCATTAGCAAAAGTCATTTATGTGCATCAACAACTATATGTACACATTTCAAACTTAACACCTGATCACATACCTGTACCAGTTCCTGTAAATAGCAAAACATAATTTTTATTTTTTTTTTTAAGTAACTGCTGGAAAAGTGTAATTAACAGGATACAATTAGGCAACAACTAAGAAATACTTAAAATTAATCCAGAGATTTCCTGTTTATGATTATTACCCATAACTATAAGAAAGTAGAAAATAACTGGAGAAAGGAAGTTAGTACCCTATATAGCCAAAGAGAAAAATATGTATCATATTTAAACAAAAACAACAACAGAAAAACTCGAGTAGAGCACACATTTTAAATATAATCCTGGTAGCTTGGTTTAAGGGTCCTTTGAAATAAACTATACTTATTTATTTATAGAGCTATCATCATTATATCTCTAGATGCACTACAAAATGAGAAAGCTCACTAATTCTAATTAAAGCTGATTTAAATCTCACATGGAAATATCCACTGCAATAACAGAAGGCAAAAAGCACATACATACACAGATTGAAGAAAGAAAGAAAAAACATTTCAAGAGTAACTGACCTGTGAAGAAAGACTTTGCCTACATGGGAAGTTCGAATAAATTCTATAGAAGTGAATAAATTACAGAGAAATCTGTTTGCTTTGATCTGATCCAACAAAAAGTTGATAAATAATAACAAGATTTTGAGCTGAATCAAACACTTTGAAAGGGTTACAATCTAACCTGAGCTACTGGGCTACCAATGGAGCTAGTATTACAGCTGTACAGAAGGAAATATACCTAAATGCATAAATATTAAAATTTTAATTGGCTGATGTACTGTCACAGTGGGGGAACTTGTGGATACAGCCCTCCCAAACCCACTCTATTTACAGAGATGAAAAAGAACAGCATGCAAATAGTAAAAAGAGATAAAACATTTTAACAACCCTACAGAATTGCAGCAGCAATCTTCTAGCAGAAAGGGATTAATTAGCAACAAAGGCAAATGGCCATTTGCCTTAAATTATCACTTCCTCTACATGATCATTATTTGCTAGGAAAATCTTTGTACCTTCATAGCTATTATCTAAATACCTAAGATATGATGACGCAGTGTACAAAGCAACCGAAACCTTTTGAAGATAGCTGAAATCCCAGATAAAGCACACTTAGCTCCATGAAGCAGTTTGTGGCAAGCACACCCCGATCTGACAAATGCATTTGACATGACACAAGAACATGCCAACAGACTGGCATAAAAAAAATGCAAATAATAATGCTTATTTTCTTGATGAAAGAATCCTGTCAGCGATCCTTTCCTGAACTTTTTCTTCTACTCCCAAGAGATGCATTCATTTATGTACATGTCATGCACAAATTTGAACTTTGGATTTAAACCCTTGTTTCACTTGCATTTAAATTATGTAAATATCAAGACCAAGTCCTGTGAAATCCAAAACAGAGAGCATCTCATCCTATTTCAAGATAAAACAGGATTGTTTTCTTCCTGTTACACATTTTGAATGGGCTAGCATAGGGCCAGTCTAGTATTTGAAGTATTCTCCTTTTACATTGCTATGGGGTGCTTTGAAAGTTGTCTCACTCCTGCCTCCAATCTTCTTGTACAACTTTCACTTCTCAGTGTCACGAATAATCATTTGCTGTGTAAGCTGACATCAAATTACTATTCAGACAGTGCAAAATTGCCTTTCTTCTGGTAGATTTAACTATCAAAAGTGGCTGGAAATGGTTAGTAGTGTACCTAAGTCACGGCTATGAGAATAAATCTTTACCCAAGTGGAGGGATGTCAAGAAAAGGTATTTGTGTCAGCTGTACCTTCCTGCCACTACTGACTGGATAATCACCAATTTTTTGATCTCATTAGCTTGCAATTAATTGACAAATAGATAGGGTGGCTGGCAAACACCAGTGACTTCGCAGCGGCACCCTATATAGCAGTTATCCTTGATTTCTATAGCATGAGCAGCAGCCATGATGGCTGTGCTACACACCTGCTGTACCCATGTTTGAAGATTAACTACTCTACCATCAATCTGTACCCAAGTGGTACAACCCAGATGCTCAAACACTGGTATCTGGTGGTACTTCAGCTGCCCCAAAGTGACATGTGTGACCCCTCAAGCTGTCATTCTGGAAAGGTGCAGAACCTCACTCAGCAGTGTCCAATCTGCCAGATCCATGCCTTGGCGAGCCCACTGGGCTGCTGTGACACTAGGTGCTTGTATGTGAGCATAGCTGCTCACATTCTGAAGTGGTATACTGACCCTCGTACAAAGTCAGTCTCCTGCATCACATGATTTTGTGCTCAGGCTTATCAAAAGATCCCAGCCATCAATCTGCTCATTTCCCTCCTGATAAACCTATTTTCCAGGATAGAAATCAGTCTGTGGTAATTTATTTCTAGCAGGAGAAAACACTTTTTTTTGCCACTATTACAATCTAAAGGCAAACAAAGAAGGCAAGTAAATCCCACTTTCAAAATGGAGTCTACCCAATAACATATACAGAGAAACTCAGTTCCCTATTGCAATCATGAGCACAAGTTCCCCCTGCCGTAACAGTTCCTTAAAATGACATGCCTAAAAACTGTATCTTGGCATAATGGAGGGGTAGGTCTGGTCTACATTTAAGATATGCTAACATACTTATGGCTATATAGGAATTAATCTTTTCCATGCCAGCAAAAGCCCTAGAAAAGACATAGTTACACTGGCCAAAAACAGAGAGACAGAAGGATGGAGAGAAACAGAGAAGCAGACAGATCTTTTGGGGCAACCAACTTAAACTGGGTCCAAACAATGCTTCCAAGAGACTGTGAATATAACCTGTCTCCTCGCAGAGTTTTTAAAGACAAAATTACCATTTTCAAGTACAGAGCTGACAAAAATTACATTTGTAACAGGACGCACTAAACGATGATGTCTCCTTCTCCAACTCTAGCATAAGCAACAAAACCTAATGAGGCAAAAAAGCTCAATCCCTACCTTGCTATTTCAGATACACCCTCAAATTTAATGTCAAAAAAAGCAAGCCAATCTGGAAATCAGCATGCAACAAGAACTTGATTACAGTCAGCAAAGGAAGAAAAGGAAAAAATGAACCCCAAGGAAAATAACTGAAAAAAGGAGGTGAGGACAGTGGGGCACAAAACCCAAAAAACTCTCACAGATTATCTGAAACCTTAAGGGGGAGGAGAAATCTCAGCTCTTGCTCACTTTAACATAGTGCATGAAATTACATACTTTCATTCATTGACACAGCTGTAAAACAATGTAAAGGAAAAAACATTACCACACAAAATAGGGCATTTCAATTTCTCAACAGCCAAAACTTCATGATACATTTTTAAAAGGGGTCATTTTTCCTCAAAATATCAGATATTTTTTCCTTACTCCCTCCAAATGTAGGTAATTTTCTTAATAATTTTCACATTTGCACTGTTGAACATAATGGGACAAGTAATACACGCTGCACAAATAAGACATAACGCTCCATGCAAGTTAATAGGACCAGTGAGATGCTGAATGTGAGATAAATCTAGACCTGAAAGCGAAATATGCCTCCTAATTAAAAATCAATTATTAAAACCAGTAAAGAATGAAAAAGAAAAAAGGCTCCCTCACCAAACTCATAATGAAACCCTGGAAACTTCAGTTATTTGAAAAGCAGAAAGAAACCTTCGACATCTATATTTAACTAAAGATTCTTCTAAGACTCTATTGTGGGTTTCTCGATTTTATGATTAAACAGTTCTGTGAAAAAAAGTTTCTGGTATCTTTTGTGCTTTTATCTCTTCACTCCAAATGGTCATGAAAATGAATAGACAGCATTTAAACGGGGAATGCAAGAACAAATCATTACTCTGGCTTGGGGAAATCAAAGTACACGGATGCCCTGATGTGGCTCCAAGGTGACACAAGGATGATAAGCAGCCACCCAAAACCACCAGCACCTAAACTTACAACCAAGTATGCTATGTTTACCAACATCACCCATTGGGTTCCTCAACAGTTCTCCTCCAGAAGAAATAACTATTTCTAACTAATTTGTATTAAATTCTGGAAAGATTTCAAATACAGAACAGCTCAAAAGTAGCTCAAAATCACTAAACCTGTTGCATGAGTTTGGACAAGTGGAAATTTCCAGTTTTCATTTTATGTAAAACTAAGATAAGTATTCACGCCCCCAGCAGTGACAGAGAGATTAAATTAACGAGCATTATTGAAGAGATCTGAATCCCATTATTGTAAAGACTACACCAGTATTATACATTATCATTAATATTCAGCATCTGCAATCAAAAGAAGGCTTTTCTGTTTACATATATAATAAAATTTTAATAATTCACTAGCAATTTTTCACATGGAGTGCTACCACCACATCCTTCTGATAAAAGGCAAAAATCTATCCAGAATTTAAAATCCAAACCCCTTCAACTGGAAATGAAACTTCCCTTCTACAGACAAATGCACGTTGCCAGAAACAAGTCATTTTTCCAAGGGGCAGGGGCTCCAGGCTTCATCCGCCTGCAGCAGGCAAGTGGGCCATCCAGAGGTGCCTCCATTTTGTGCCCCTCTGAGCAAGCTCCAGCCCGCAGACCCTGTGCAGACTTCCCCTTCTTTGAAAGGACATGGCCAACACATGCACCCAAGGATGAAGCCACAGATACCCCGTGTCAGTTGCCCAAACTTGGGAGTATTTTGGAAATGAAATTCTCAACATTTTTCCTCAAAAGACTTGGAAAACCTAAGCGAGCACACTCTGAGGGAGCATTGGCCGCCCTACCCAAAGGTGGCTCGTAGAACCTCCAGAGCACAAACGCAGCCCCTCAACCATCAACAATCAAACTCTAAACCTCTAAATAGTCATATTTGGTATTTTACCTTCAAGCTTGGGCACATGGTGTTATCCTTCTTCTGGAAATCCTCCTTAGAGAACCTGCGGAGAGACCTCCTCGAGGGAGGGTGTCAGGCTGCCCCACGCCGCCTGCAGCCAGTCACAACCGGTTCCACAAGGGACCGGCTGTGCACAGGAACTCAACCTGCCACTGCAGCTTCCCGCCACTGCTGAGGAAACCTACTTAAGAAATGACGGTAAAAGGCCAAAAGGCCAACAGGGCAGGAGAATGGAAAGGAGATACAGAAGAGACAGTGCAGAAGCCCACTACCTTAACCTCCTGTGCTGATATCACCTCAGTCCGGCCCCAGAGGGGGGGAGGGGGAAAGATGTTTTTAATTGCTCGTTAATTAACTTGATTGAAACTCCCCTGCTTTTAACACATAAAATACAGAAAAAAATCCCATCTTGACCTATGATACGGGCTCACCCCATCTGTCACAGAGGAAAAACCATGTTATCTAGTATCTTGCTAAACTGACATCAACTTTTGAAGTATGCCAGAATAAATACCATGGAAAGTCAAGAGCCACACCCTTGCAGCAGCAGCAATGCTCTAGGAACCTGTTTAGAATTTGAATATTTGCATTGATTTTTTTTTTATTTTTTTTTTTTTAATGTTGCCAGCTAGGAGCAAGCACTGGACAGGAGGTACACGAATGGCTCCACAGCAGCATGAACGGCTGGGAAAGGATTACCTTTTCAAGGATTATCTTTTAAACAAAGAAAGATTTGGTATATTGCAAACAGCTAACTCAAATCAAAAGAAACAGATTAATCCAACAGGATTATCAGGTACGGCTTCCCTGTACTTTAACGTCCAGACACACAGCTGAGAAACATGAACAGTTTTATTTAGATGCCTGGGTGCAGTTGTTAAGCACCTTTCCATGGTCCACAAAAAAAAGGGCTGCCTGTTCAGTCAAGGCTGTTAAAACAAAAGCTTTGACAACTTATCCTCAAGCCTCACAAGCAACAGTGTTCCTCTGTCTTTTTACAGAGCCCTTTCCTTTACCCTTGCATATGTAAGCTCTGATCATCAAGTCCTTTTAACTCCAGCCAGGAAGAAAGATTAGTTGCTGCCTGTACTGCTCCTGCACTGTGAAATTTCCAGAACTGAGCTCTTTTACTTCCCTCTGGGAGGCAAGGAAAGTCACAGAAAACTGAGATCCAGCTCTTCATGTTGTTTTTTTTTCCCCTGAATTGTTAACATTCATGTAAGCTTTTACAGCCACAGTACTACAGTATTGCAAAAAAGCAAACCAGCATTAATCGACTGAAATAAAGCATCATCCATATATTTGGAAGCAATACATACTATATGCACTTGAGCATCTCTTTATTGCTAGGGGACATATAGGTAGCATCTCTTTTACATGCACCAAAGACTTGTTTTGAAATCTACTTAAGTATTCTGGCAAACAGAATGGGGTAAGCAAAAAAGTATATATATTAAAAAAAAAAAAAAGTACAAAGATCAAGACTGACTGATTCACTAAAATAACTTTTTACTGTAGTTTAATTATTTAACTTTCTAAAAACCTGTTTATTTAATGCCCATTCAAGATTCCCTTCGGGTAAGTTAAAAATCCTAAATACTTATGTTGTGTTTAACATAAGGCAGTTCAGTTCCTTCATTACAGGTCAACCCTAGTCTAATACTGCAGGGAAACTGGACTCAGCAGCAGTCACAAACCCTGCCGCTTGATGATATGAAACATTATGGACTTTGGTGAGTTTGCCCATCTCATAATTTTACACTTCTACCTTTTGAACTTACCACATGTTGTTTTATAACCAACTAAACACTACATTTGTTCAACATACATTTCACATTTAAGAACAAATACAGCATTAAGGAAAGACTCACCTCCTCCACCTCCAAGCAGGCTGGAATTAGCTGCAAGAAGAACAAAAGGAGAATCATTAGCATCGAGCTTCCTAAACACAGATGGAACTGAAACAGATGATGTTTCACCAGAGATTTTCCGTCATTTCATTAACTTTACCACTCTTCACTTATCCAAAAACATCTATTGTAAAAACAATCAGTTATGTAAATTGTAATCACAGTCTTCACCTTTGCATTATTTTGCAATCTTTGAACAGAGAAGCTAATAAGAGTAATACAATTATTAAAGCTAATGTGTTGAACAGCTTACAAAATTACAATCCTGAATTTATAATTCTATAAACCGTGTTCCTTTGTGATTACCAAATTAAGTAAAAGTCTTTCATTTTAGAGAAACTTAAGTAGACTTTGATGCAACTTTTGACTACCTCCCCTTGTTTTCTATGACATGGGACCTTTGAGGATGATGATGAGAAACCTTAGTCCCATTGATATAAAAGGGTGTTTTACCATTGTATGCAATTAAGTTGGGTTTTCACTCAGTATGCTTAATTGCCTCTGCACTGTAACCATCCAGCTACCCAAGCCAGAAATTGATAAATCACTTATGGAAAGCAGTTTTCAGAGCATGGTGAAACAAGATGGTCCTTCAAATTAAACAGTACAATTGGAGCCATGCCAAACATTTTCCCTTCACTGCCTAGGCAAAAACAGAAGGAAAGACTAGACTTCTAAACCTGCCCTTTAGATGTGTGGAAGAGAAATCCCTGTCATACAGTAATATAGATAAAATGCAGCATAAAAGCAGGAGTATAAGGGTTGGAAGCAAGTATTTCTTACTGCTTGCTGAAGAGTAAAGGAGAAGCAATATCTTAAACCATTTCCTGCTCTAAGACAAGGATAGATGGCAAGATACACAGAATAAATCTGGTATTTTCCAGTATTCAAACTTTCTACTGTTAGACATTACTGTTTCAATGATTTCCCTCCACTTCCTAAATAGACTGTAAACAGCAAATTCCCTGCTGTTGTTTTTACCATCACTTGCTTGAGACTTTTAGCAAAAAAATGACCATTACCTTTGTCTTTGTCTTTTTTCCAGATATTCTACAAACATCTGACTTATTGTCCACTTTCAGTTCAACCACTTGCAGCCAGCTGACACTGTAGTAAAACTGTCTTTATCAAAAAGCTATTTTTTTCCATGAAAGTAGCATACCCAAGATCTCTGATTTTAAAAGAAACATACCATTAATACTATTATCTTACAGTGACTCAGTAAGTAGCTCTATTTTATTCAAAATGCAATGTACTTTAAAGAAATAAATATGTAGCTGTATATCCAGCATAGCTGACCATATCAAATCAAACTGCAAGCTACAGACAGTTATCCATCCTAGGACTACTTGTTTCTACACTCACTGAGTCAATCGTTGAGACCAAGACCTAGAGAGATGTTCTGTGCATCTTTCTGATCCAAGTCTGGTTCTAATACTCTGGAAGATTAGATGGCGGAAAATGGGGCATTTTTTTCTAAATAATCATTGTTTCTAAAACAAAGTAATTAGTAGCTATTTTCAAAGAAGTGCCTGTTTGGAGACACAGAAAGATTGGAGCAAGAGGCACATGCACAAAATGGAAAACTGAAAAAGAGGACAAGATCATCCATACCTGATAAACATCTCTATAGGCTATCCTCTATAAAGTGCTATCAGGGAATAAATACCACCATATATAAATCGCCTTGGAAAAAATGTGTGCGGACATACTCAAAGACTGCCACTGAACTTTAATCTTTCTGTATTGACCTATTCTTGCCCTCACTGAAATTCACTATTAAAGAAGGAAACAAATTAAAAATAGGCCCACATATTTTTACAGCAGCTTCCAAAAGGCTCCTGTAGCAGGCAGCATCACCTTCCCTGCAATATGAGTTTATCCAAGATAAAATTCAGCATACTTTATATCAGAAGAAAATAAAAGTAATGAAGTGTCATCTACTGCTGTAAGCCTGCTGTTCAAGCTTATTCTTTTTGGCACTGTAGAATACACCTACAATTACCATTCTAATTCTTGAGTGAGTCAAACTCTAGGATTTCAGTTATTATGTTTGAGAGATTTGAGAGACACTGCTAAGACCTGCTAAACCTCACTGCAACCAAAGTTTCCACAGCTAAAATAGTTTCTTCTGACTCTCAGCCAACATCCCCATTGCAAACTCTCATTCGATGGCTTCTCAGAGAATTATGTTTCTCTCATTAAGTTTTGCTGACAATGTTCATCTTTCTAAAACTTGTTAATAACATATACTATAAGTCAGCATCACACACTTCTCTATAGAAACAGCAAAAACAGTTGAAATAGAATTTTGGCTGCAATGCATCTACTACACCTATTGAAATTGCAGTAATAATTCACAGGCCCTTTTTTTTTAAAGAATTATGCTTGCACACTAGAAGGAAAATCAAACCATTTTCCTATGATGCCAGGAAAGAACACGACTGAATCATACTTCCAATATAATTTCCAGAAAGATAATGTGTCACTCATAGAGCAAGAACTTTTACTTTCAGATTTCTCAGACTGTACTTGAAAGGTTCAATAAAATATACCTCTCTTTCCATCTTGGGGAAAGCCCTACCATTAAGGAAGTAACCTGTCACTTAGTGTCTTAGAAATACTTTTCCCCAACCAGAGCTTGGAGAGGAGGTCAGCACAGACCCGTGGCTGTAATCACATCGTATTACGTTGGAGCAAGCACAGCCTTGCTTCTGAGTCCCTCAGTGTTAATCCACCGCTGTATTTCGTCCATCAGTGCTCCCAAATGACCAAGTCTTGCAAAACACTTTGAAAGGGGCTCCTGCTGTAGACGTTCAGCTATGGGTAGGTATGAGCAACCAGCCGTGGGATCCTAGAAGCTTTCAACCACCAAATTTCACACAGTCCAAACCGCCCCCCAGGTTGTACCACTACACTGTGCATGTGCACAATTCTCCCACCTAACTCAGGGCATGCCCAGCCTTAGGTAGCACACATTACAATATTTGTAGGCAACTAGTAAATCCACCTTGACTAACCTCTTGCCCTTATTTCATGATTCCAGAGCTGCACAAGATTATGAAGTCATAGAAGACTTGACGTGGGAGCAAAGAGGAAGTCTGAATTGCTACCAAGTTACCAAGGCAAAGAACAGTAAAAGAAAACGAACAAGCACAAGAGGGGCTCCAAAGGAATGTGAGGTAAAGATTCCTTGCACCTCATTTCATTCTCCACGTTACCCTTTCAAGTCAATTGGCCTAACCTTTCTAGATTGCCTTCTTAGTAAGTACCAATGTACAATACATTGCTGGGCATTGAAAGTCTGTTTACAATCCAAACCTTGAAATATTATTTTAATATGTACTCATTTATACTAAGAGGAGTGAAGACACAGAGTGGGCAGGCAGCCAGCAGACTACATACTTCCTTGTCACATTGAAATATTGCACACATTGATAAAGCCCCATCCAAAACATCTCTTTTGGTGATGGCCTGCAAGAGGCAGCAGTGGTGAGAGCTCATATACTTTTAAATATTTTTTCTTGCACAAGTAACACAAGCTTCAATAAAAAAAATCCAATAATTAAAAAAAAAAAAAGAAGGGAGGGGGGGCATATCTGGGGACCAAAGTCCTGTGATGTACTTCAAATAGTAGCTTCAGGATGAGACAAACCACAGCACAGGAGATGCTGCAGATCACCTCTGCTTATAGAAGGAATATTGAACTCTGCATTTTAAGAGGCAGATCTCATCTCACCTCCACAGTCTGCCTCAGTACAGTGAATGAAAATACATCTAGAAGTAGCAACATGGCTTTCAGCCCTTTATTTCTAGATTTATTTTTGTTAGTATATTAGAATCATTAGTGGTAAGAAGTGTTTCTACAAAGTTGAGTCTCATCGCTATGAAAAAAATCCACTAAAAAGAAATAAATCCACTTAAAAGAAAAAACAGCCTCTTATCACAGAGTATAACGATTTAGCCCTTAATAAGATGTTTATGACCTCAGATTCAACCAGAAATTCAGTATTTCAAGTGACTTGGCACCTCATCAGACTAGACTTTCATGCTTTTTAACATAGAGCAGCAGCACCAGGACAGCACTACTAAACAAACTCCGTTAACGCAGGTCAGATCTACCCAGAAAACTCCACTCTTGCTCTAAGAAACAAAAGTCCTTCCAAAACACTTCTGTCGGAAGAGAGGGGGAAAAAAAAAAAAAAAGAAAAGAAAAAGAAAATACTTGGAAGGAAAGAATTTAAAGTAAGCTTAGTTCCTCATTACAGAATACCCACAATTAAATCTCAGGACACTAAAATGTACAATTTTGAATAATGAATATACCAGCATATTTGACAAATAAGAACTGGACACAAATGTTTTAAATCTCAGTCTTCTTAATGAGTTAAGTCATACAGCTTTCCAACACTTTTTTGACTGAATAAGCAGACCAGAAACTCTGGCACAGGTCTTAACATTTTCCTCAATGTTCTCTTTACAAAAGCATCCTTGCCAAGAAGTAGGATTATTTGACATTTTGTGGAAACCAAATGAATGCTGAAGAAGTTCACCTCAAATGAAACTGAAAATCTTTCTGCACTGTAAGCCAAAAGTTATAAAAAGTGAAAAAGGATGTATGTACGGGTTGCTTAAACAGACATTTGCAGACACAGTATTATTTTTTCTGCTGTCAACTCTGCAGAATTTAGAAAATAGAAAAGATGTGAATACCAATTTTTGTGATGTCTCTGGAGATAACATGCTTTTAGCTTTGTTAACAACATAGCTGAATGACTCTGGTTACTTTTTGTTGGCATATACTCATCTGACAACATTTTAAAAACGTAAATTCTTCTGGGAGCATGTCTTTGTCAAGTATTAATGGCACTAGTAACTTAAATTGACATCTATGTCATGCAGCCATGCATCTGTCAGTATAATAAAAATACACTTTTAAAAGATTACTTGATATTGTCTGACTTTGGCAGCAGATGTTTGAGCTTATTTTGATGTAAAAAAGATTGAATATTTTTGTCAATACTTTCTAATTGTGAAATTTATTCAAGAAGACATCTTTATAACTGGCAGTGTTGTAAGATGCAAGACATTCTATTGCCTCAGACACCATTTTTATTCATCAATAAAACATCATAACAGGCAGCTGGTGAGCAGAGTACCAGTAATTTATGGAAGGGGAAGCTACATTTCTTCTACATGTTTTGTGAGACATCCTTACCTGTCACTGCATTTTGTTTGATCTTTTCTCAAGAAAGCAGAGAGAACAGAGGAGTGAGCTAACAACCGCACCTTGTACATTCAACCATTTTTAACATGAGATGGGTTTTTTGTGCCTTAAAGTAAAAAGCATTAGGCTTACAGATCATGAAGTAATTTTGAAGTATACACAGTTAATAAAATACAGCCATACACAATATACTATAGTATAGCCACCACTATAATTAACTTTACTCAAAATACCTCCTTGGACATACAAAGCCACAGCAATCAGAAGAGGTAAAATAACATTATAATAACAGACTGGGCCAGATTTGCAAAGTTATGTATCTGCTTAATGGTGCAAAGCAGAGACTACTTGAAATTAGAAAACCATCCAGCCGACAAAATAAGGTTGACTTCAAACATTTAGGCACATCCATAAGTACCACTATTAGCATCTTCAGACACCTATATGCCTTCTGTAAATACAGCTTTCTGATACTTACCCTATGGAGGGTGTTTTTTTAATAAATAAATAAAATAATTAATTAATAAGTAAATAACCTGCATGCAATTGTATACTGTTCTACAAAAAAAGTTGCTTCTTTCCATACCTGGAAAAAGCTTTTGCTGCTCTGGACTAACACCAAAGGGCCAAACTAGGACTGAATCCTTTGGCTCATGCACAAACTGGAGCCGCACGTAGATGGCTACACCCAGAGTGCAAGGGCAGTGGGTCAGACCCCCAGAGGACCCACTGCTCTGCGTGCCCCAGCTCCGACATCACAGCTCCTTGGAGCAATTCCTGCATTGGCCAAAGACCTGGCCTTGAGCTACTCTGCTCCTGAAGGCTCCTGAAATGCTTCAGAGTTTACCCAAATAATGTCGGGGTTTGCTTGCTTTTAATGGGTGATTGAGAGCACATCATACTCTCAATACACAAAGACTTGACCTTCCATGTATTAAGAAATCTCCTCCTCTTATGCCCATGAAAAAAACTTTGTAAATAGAAGCAAATGTTAGTAAAAATCACCAACTTCAAGCTTTCTTTCTAAATAGTCAAGATGTCAAGAAGCATGACCAAATAAGCCCAAACAATTCAGTTTGTGAAGCTTCCATTATCTGTGTTAGCAAACCAGATGATGTAGGAGACAAAAAAAAAGGGACTTTATTTTCAATGCCTTACCTTTTTCTCAGACATTGAATATGTACACTACAAATTTGTCCTGCTTTAAAGATAAATAAGATCTAACTGAATGTTTTGTGCAATTAAAAGTACATGCTTTGTATTTGGAACTCATAAAATGGCTTTGTGAAATAAAATTCCCCCCTCACAAATTCTGTATTGAGAACAAACTCTTAAAAATAAATTTTGCCATCTTTGCAAATAAAGTAGTCATTTATCTCCCACTTCAAGCTTGTAAAAGGTATTTCGTAGGTAGATTAAGGAAACAAAAAACATCAGCATACTAGTAAGTGCTCTGGAGTTGATGCTGTCAAGGAAATTGCCTTCACAACAATCTGAATTCAATAAGGAAACAATAACTGTTGTAACTTTTTAGTTATTGTTCTCCTTATAATACATTATCAACTCAATATATAACGTGTATTTATGCAAGAAAGCTATTTTTAAAAATTATACATTATACCCATTAAGCTTAATCAGTCATATGCAAAAAAAATCTCTGAAATCTGATATGAAGAGGGGAAAAAAACTGAAACACCAAACCCACAAAGACTAATGCAGGCAAGGAAGCAGCCAGCAGCAGCGTATCAGTGTCCTGTGAAGGCAGTATAGATACAAGCACACAGCTATCATCTGGCATTTAAAATTTAGAGTACATCAGACAGAGGCATACCTTCAAAAGTAGAATGAGAAAAATGACAGGTTTTTACCTTGCAGTGAAATACACTAATTGCTGTAATGCAGAGGGAGAGAAAAATTAACAGAAATTGAAGTTGACTAACACATACTGAGAAAAACACACGAGGGAAGGCATTTGGCCTAGAGTACTTCCTAAATGGTGCTGTATAAACTTCCATATGGACTGAAGATTAGGCTCCAACTTTAATAGAAGCCTAAATTTTACATTAGCCTGAGGACTCTAAATCACCACAATTGCTTCTTGGTGGGGAAGTCAACCAACCACAGTAAAAAAATATAACTTGAAAGAATATTCAAAAAAACAGATGAACTCATTTTTAAGAATGGTATTCAGCAGGAAATCTTCAGTCCCAAACACAACTCCACAAAACATTTCCAGGTGAAATCCCACAAAAACACCAGTTCACACATTCATAGCAATGAAATTAATACCCTTCATACCCATCCACTGGTATTATTTTCAGCTAGACAGAAACATCTATTCCAAATCAAAGGAAAGAAAGACGCAAAAGGAAAAGGTTTCCTGCCAGCACCTTGTGAAGGACAGTTAAAAGAACCTGTTTGATGAGGCTGATCTCATCCTTGGGAGGGAGAAGACAGACCTGTTGAATCAGAAGCTGTAGTTTGAAGGGAGGAAGCTAGAAAAGGCTAAAACTGGCTGGCAAGCACAGAAATGTCCATCATCGTGTTTTGTGTGAACCCCTTTGCAGAGTTCACACTTATCTCATTTTTTTCTGGCAAATGGGAGAAAGGTGCAAAGCAGGAATAATTTCATTCTGAAACACAGGTTGATAAATTGTCACACATGCTACCATATGCTAAAGAGAAAGCTATGAATTAAGATTTCATCCATTTTATGTGTCAATTTGTGGTTTGCTCAACCACTTAATGTTGCCTTCTAGATCATCAAGGCAGTTTAGAACACAGCTGAGTTGAAACATAAAACAACAGGAACATTTCAGGGGAGAATAATGAGGAAAAAAATATTCAGGTCTACTACAGCCAATTCTTCATCTTGTAATTTGGGCCATTTGTGTGGTTTGTAGATGTAACATTAAAGGGAATCAAAGTGCTGTAGTATATAATTAATCCATTTAAGTAGAGTCATCACCAATATTTAAAAACCTACATAAAACAGAATAACAGGTAGTCATAGGTTCTACCTGCACAATTAGAAAAGCAGTTTTGGTAGTAATTCTTTCAAAATAATTAGTGAAATGTATATAATTCATGCATCTTTCCAGTATCCCAAAGGTACGAGAACATGTTATCTGGAAACCAGAAAAAAAACCCAGAGTGAAGTTCTTTGTGCTTTCTTTGCTTTTATCTTTTCAAATTTACAACCAGCACTGAACCTCCCAAAGTCTACCTGTACACAAGAGCACTACCCTATGAGCTTTTTCGTCTTTTTTTTATTATTTTTAAAACATTGGTGTGGTACTTATGGTGTAGCTTTCATTTCAATTTCCTTCACAAGGAAGTAATTGCATAAGATTTTATTTCAAGAGGGAAAACGTCTGATGGATAAAGTTTTAATAAAGCAACAATTATGCTCTGAAAATCAAAAAGAATTCAAAAGGTGATAAAAACTAACATCTTTCAGTCTCAAAACATTAATATTCAACATTCAAGCTGCAAAACAATAAAAACCCCTAACTCATTATGAAACCAAAGGCAACTGCTGAAAAGAAGCTACCTGGGGCCTTGCCCCAACAGCAGTACACGTAAGGTAACCAGCAGTAAGAGGTACCCTGTGGTGTAGGCACACCCTGTGGTGCTTCTGATTTACTCAAAGGCAGTCTAAGCAAGGTCAACCCGGGCTACAGCTGCAGGGCTGACCTCAGTGGGTGTATTTTCACGTAAAACTGAGCACCCACACCAC
>JAVJGJ010000032.1:7897222-7914529 GCA_035590215.1 Microhierax caerulescens | reverse complement strand
TTATATATATTATATATATATAAAGTTATATTTATTATATATATATATTATAAATATAGTATAATATTTTCCCAATAAAGGGAAAAATAATGAGTCCCTTTGGAAATGATCCTAGCTCTGTGCAAGTCTCGTACTACAGATCAAATACTGTTTTTTTTTATATTGTCTGGTCTGATCCTATTGTATGTGCTTTCCTGTGGCACAAAGGGTTGCTGTGTCACTGTACATTTCATCCCATTTTCACCCCCACAGAGCCTGCAGATGAGTCTCAGATGCAGATGACTATGCCAAGAAGGCAAAAGACAGTTCAGCATTTAATTACAGACCTGTTGAGTCTTTACTCATAGTAGGTTCAATGCCCAGGTAAGTGAAAATAAGTCTTCTAGATGGAAACCTTAGCAAGACCTGTATCAGCCTAATAAATGATGTTACACACTTAGAAAATTTGGACAGATGTAATCAGCAAGATTTTTCTTCCTCTTTGAGTCAGTTCCATCATTAAAAATACCTCTGAAAGACTGACTGTTTCCTAAATTAATTCTTCAAAAGATTCAACGCAATAGACAGCTTGTTCACTCACAAACACCAGCTTCAAGCAAATGAAAAGGAAAGACAAACAGCGACAGCGCAGTACCAATAGTTATAAATGTCTTGGAGTAACTCCCAAGCTGGGAAATTAGGACAGACAAAGTACTCCTGAGTATTCATAGTGCCATAGCAATGTTGGTAGAATTCAGCAAACCTGTCATATAATTTTAGAAATACATCATTTTGCTTAGAATCCAGAACTTAAGTAACACAATTTATGGCCTCAAATCCTAATTGTAACACCCAATCAAGCAGATGCTTCTGTCACATTTTGTAAGGTGCACCTTACGAAGCCTGAAATTCAAACAATTAAAATCAAATTACAATTGTTAGTATCTGACTGCTTTGCACAGACTAGATTTCAGTTGGCATTATATTTTCCATTATGCCAAATATTCCACATCCACACCCCTTCATATTCTGAAGTGGAAAAAAAGCCAAAAGACAGTCACAAGCTCCTGCAGGTCAGTTCTGAAAAAATTAAAAAAACTTTTTACATTTTTAGTTTCAGTATAATATCTTGTTCTAGATATACTTATATATTGTTAATACAAGCTTATGATAGCAAAAATCAGAAATAGTAAGCTGCTTCAGATGCAAACAGTTCATGCTAAAAGATTTTTTTTCTCCTAGAAGCAAAAATTATCCATTAGCTCCAATTTATTTTTTTTTTCATTCAGAACTTCAATGTTTTGATCAACATTTTCCTAGAGGAAAAGCACTTTTTCAGTCTTTTGAATTGCAAACAGGCATCCATGCCACTGGAAAATCTGTTGATGTTACTGTTAATGAAAAATAATAATAATTTTTCCTGTCTAATGTAACTTTATTTTCTTGGATTTCTATGCAAAGCATTCTAGAATTTAGTAAAATAAGTTCCACACAAGCACCATCATCAGAACAAGTACAGTCTCAAAATTATACACTGTATTACACTTAGGATGTACACATTTTAAAGGTACTGCAGCCTGGTGCAGATTGGTTCAGCCATTATTCTCCTATTAACCCACTACAGCATCTCTTTCCATCTGTAATTCAATGCATTAGGTAATGAGCTCCGGCAATTTGCAAAATGTTTTTTAAAACTTTGCTCTAAATCACATCAGAGACTACAGACAAAACTACGGCTATTATTTTACAAAGCATTTCCATAAAATTATGAGACCAACAACCATTTCATAGCTTTGGTAAAAATAAAAAAACAAAAAAACAGAAAAATGATGCTGCCACAGAATAAAACCCAAGACCATTAAACTCCACTGCATTTTATAATGTTTTTTCAGAGAGATAAACAATATCTACACCATTTAAAGCTACTTTAACTCAAGTATCCCTGCATAAATAGTCAACACCACAGTTTCACACCGCTGACAATAATTTCTATCACAAAAGAGGTATGATACAACCTGCCAGTATTTGCCATTCAAATGATCTGGCATACCACTATGTTTAAAATTACTATTAAAACAAAAAAAACCCCAAACCTAAAACCTTTTTTTTTTTTTTTTTTTTTTTAAGCCAGGAAGAGTTTGGATTTACAAAGTATTTTCAAAGCAAGCCATTGTATGGGACTTCCTTCCACAATGCCATTTGAAAAAATCTCTTCTGTGCAGAACAGAGATCTCTCCGGCGCCCACGTCAGTTGTCAGGACACGTCCAGTCCCCACCGCCAGATTTCAAAGCAGACACTTGTTTTCACAACGGGAAGGCACCAGCAACGCGCAGCCAGAGACTCCTGAGGATTTCCCTGCTCGCTGCACAGTCCTGGGGGATCCCGGCGGGCGCCGAGCAGCAGCGGAGCCACAGGCGTGAGCAGCTCGGGGAAGGGCTTCTTTGGATAGATACCTCTGCCTGTGAAAATGGCATGTGCCCCATCTTCTGCGGGCCTTCACCTTCACCAAGCAAAGCAAATGCCAGTGAGGCATCAAGAGACTTTAAATCTGGACAACACCTAAAAGGTGAATGCAGCCTGAGCCCATGCCAGCCATGATGCCTCCAAGCAACACAAAACCTTCCCGCTCCCTGAATTCTCCTTTTCCCCACTCCCCGAATTCTCCTTTTGCCCATCACCCCTCCTTGGTTTCCTTCATAACATACAACCCAGCAGCCTTCTAGGCAACTGGCCTTCATGCAGCGCGCCACAGACACGTCACCGACAGGAACACCATTCACAACCTGAACAGGGATTACACAGAACTTCAGTTGGCAGTCATTTTTCCCTCACAGCATTCAGGATTCTTTGAATTGCTGAAGTTGCTCTTTGTAGCCTACTTTATCTCTGATCAACCTTTCTCCTCTGTTGCGGGGAATTTGTCCGACAGCCTTGTCAGAGAATCACCGCAGGGTAAATCTGAGTTGTCACTCTTATTCCTAGTTTTAGATCTCAGTGAGACGCAACCAATGGGACACTCGCTCCCAGCACACACCAGAAATTTTACATTCATTTATGCCAGGGAACGAGTTTTTAACAACCTTACAATATTTTGAAAACTCCCTTTGTGCCAAGATCCTTCACATGGGACGAAAGTTCCCGTCTGTACGTGCAGGAGCCCTAGTCTGTGTTTGTGCTGTAGTTGTGCCTGAATTCTAGCGCTTTATAAGCCTTGCTACAAATTGTCTGCTCACCTGTACTGCACGTACTTCACCCACCACGCTCACCCATCTGCAGCAGTGAAGGCACCCATACAAATTCCTCTGTGCCCACCTCCTCAATACAGCGTTACAAGCTCCCACCTCACCTTTCTTCAATTCCATGAGAGGGTGACAGTCTGCAATAACAATGTGCAAGCTAAAACTTTCCATTTTCTGTAGCCTTCAACAGGTTCCTAAAACCTGAGAGCAACACAGATTTCTCAGACAAGTAAACGCTAGTATAAAACCAACTTTCAATTAAAATACACCTTCTTATAATATTTCTGTTTGCAACCTTATCCTAAAGACCTGGCCATCATTTCTAACATCAAGATTCGGCGTGTAAAAAGCTTGAGGTACAATGATATTTTTGAGTGGTACACACCACTCCTTCAGACAGGCATAGATTTAGAAAAAAACACAGAGAAGGGGGAAAGAGAACCCTAGTCTGGAGGTAACCTTTCTGCAATCAGTCCTTTCAACTCACCTCACTCTCGTACCTAACACTCGGGGTCATCATACAAGAGCCGCTGCTTGCAGGTCAGCGCTGTCCCTGCCAGACTGGAGCAGAGTGACTTTCCATTACAAGATCCATACTCCTTCTTTCTCTCCCCTCTGTTCTCACCAGAGCCATACCCATCCTTGCTTTACAGAGGTGCTGATTAGTCATCTCTATCATTTCAATGGTTTTCACTACAGCTTTCCACTACTGAGCAAAGTTTTCCAATTCTGAAGGAGCTCCCCTTCTCATCTTCCTCCTCTTCCTCCAAGAAAAGAGAAAAAACAAAGTTGATACTTGGTAGATTCTGCAGCTAGAGGCACCCTTCTGAAACATCTTATTTTACAGAAATATGTTATTTCCAACCAACCCACTCTTATTGTTCATTACTACACAACTAGCTTTTTTATTGCAAAATAACACTGCGCAAGAAATAATTCTTTTGCAGATTTCATTCTTTTGCTATTTTTGATCCAGCTTGAATGTATACACACAATAAATAAGCTATAATTTTGGTTCTAAAACAGCTGTCATTTCTTATGAAAACTTCCTGCTCACAAGCAATGTTTGTTGCACATTCTATCCTATAAAGTTATAATACCCATAATTATGCTATTGTTATTAAGACAATCATAACAGATACCATATGGACTTTAAAGTGGCTTTGGGTACAATTCTTTAATAAACACAACATTACAACACATTTTGTAAGAAAAATCCATGCCACAAACTGCACGCTACTGCTAACATACATAGCTTACTCTGTTGGGTTTTGGGGTTTTTTTTTTACATTGTATGTACTGAGAATAACAATGCAACTCATAGCTTCTATTGATATCTCACTTTCAAAGGCTCTCCAGACTCGCTGCACATCATGTTTTTAATACAACAGTGACTGCATGCCAGAATTCAATGCTCCTGCAAATATGCCAACTTGTAGCTACTTTCAAAATGAGCTACTCACCAGGAATTAGTGCCAGCGTAAATCAATGGCACATTCAGCTAGATGTTCTAGCTCTACAAAATGAATTATACGCTATATACAGTCCTTTTGTACATGTCTGTCTTTTTTGCATCTTTATCAACGAAAGCTGAAAAGGCTAGAAATGAAGTTCCAGAAGGCCGTCAATTATCCAGCCAAGGGTTAGCAGAACAGGAAGCAATTCTTTCTACCTGCACGTTAAATACTGGATTCATGTTTTCGAGTAAAATCTGGACTGTCTAAACCATTTAACCCCTTCTCAAAAACCACTGTTGCCTTTGGATCGTTACTGCTGTAACGCACACAGAGCGGCTGGATGTTCACAGCTATACAAGCAGCCTACTAACAGCAGAGTGCTGGGGTGTCACTGGTGAGGAAAAAAAAAAAAAAAGGTAACTTAAATTGCAAAAACTAATGGGCAGCAGATAATTGGGGGAAGTCAAATAGAGATTTTGAATGCTCAAACACAAACCTTCTACTTTCTAGCTGCAGCTGGTATGGACATGAGACAGCACCACAAACTAGGAGGCAGATCACACGCTGCACTTCCGACAGTTAAGTCTGGGAAAATGTGGGGCTTGGGGAGTGGGAAGAAGGAAGTGATGATGCTGGTTGCAGAACAGATCCTGGAGTTCAGGCTCAAGCAGGGAGACAAATATCAGGGGCACCTGGGGACCTTGGCCAGTGATGCTCAAGGCAGGGAACAGCAAGCAGTGGCACAGCATGGATCAACCAGACTTTGGGTCCCACCTCCCATG
The DNA here is from genome assembly GCA_035590215.1 of Microhierax caerulescens. Lineage (NCBI taxonomy): Eukaryota > Metazoa > Chordata > Aves > Falconiformes > Falconidae > Microhierax > Microhierax caerulescens. Next base: position 7,909,071 of record JAVJGJ010000032.1, on the reverse strand, counting down.
GGCAGCACCCTCCCTGCTGGGAAGGGAAGCAGGGACCTAGTGAAGGTGACGCTGGGAGGATGCAATGTGAGTGCAAATCACCAGACAGGGTAAAGCCTCTCATCTTGTGGTTCCTAAATAAACTGCAGTCTCCAGATCCACTAGGGACTGTAGGACACACACACAAACCTCTTTTTTTTATTGTTTCTCATTTATGACATGGAATTTGTTATCTTTTAAAAAAAAAAAAAAAAAAAAAAAAAGATGCTGGCAAGCTGCACACTTTACCAGTACGCAGTGCTCTTTATTGCAAAATCTGATAAGCCTGAGGGCTGTCCACGCTTACAGTCAATACCCCTGGCCAAACAGCAGGTAGGTTTTAGAAGTAATTGAAGCTCATAGAGTTGTGATTGTGATATAGGAGAGGATAGCCTGCTCCACAGAGCTAAACATTAATTTGCAGAAGTTTCAGTGGCCTGATCGTGTCCCATTTATAAAACATTCTTATTCACTATCCTTTCATTCCCTTCAGACATTCAATCAATTTTCCATTCACATCTCTAAAGTGCGACTGCCTTACGAGTCGTGTGCATTTGTACCATGTGTTAATCATCTCCTCCTACAGAACCAGATTCCTTTATCTGCTACAACCTCAGAGGCACATGCCTAATTTCACCTGACTTCACTATTCAGAGATAGTATATCGTATTTATTTTAGTATGGATTATGCACAGTGCCTTAGGTGCTTACACTATGGGCATTTTATAAGTGTAAACTTGATTGATTGGTCACAAGACTGTTTTGGATAGCTGTAAAATGGATTTGGCCCCCAGCCACGGTTTGCTCAGCACAGATATACTGTAGGACAGAGATAACTTACCATTTCAAGAATTCATAATGAATATGCTAAGAAGTATTACAAACCGTACTTGTACGGTTGATATTATACATGCATTTCTAAACATTTCTCAATAGCAATGCATACTACAACATATAAGAGAATTCTGGTTGGATATTTATCAGCAAAGAAGCCTTATGAAAATGTGTTTTCAATAACTGGTGTGAAGTCAGCCCACTCTCTGCTGATTAGATACAGTCGCAGTTCAGAAACAGCTCTATTCAGCATAGTAGGAAGCAATCACCCGCTGCAAGCAGGCTTGAATTGAGAGCTTCATGCTTTATCCTGAATGACTAAATGCAAAAAGATCAAGAAGACTGCATTAATTGCCATCTTCAACTTGAATGGCAAAAAAGAAACCTAAAATTTAACTCAACATCTTCACCTGGATTCTCTTTACACAGCTTCTTCAAGTGCCGTTTCAAAAAGTCCTCTTTGTAGTATTAACTGACTATAGTAATGCCGTTTTACCAAAGCGCAAAAGCACCAATATCTTAAGAAGCCATGTTTTTTATATAAACTATACAAGCTTAATACCAAGATTGTTTCTCATATAGAGAACAGTCCCTTCATACCATTTTATGCTTCCCAATCAGGTTACTGACGTGACTTTTCAGACTTAGTAATTACAAAGGAGCCCCCGCCATAAGCTGTTGCACCTCTTCTTGAAATCTGGTCTTTAAGAGTATTAGTCTTGGAAGAAGAACCAGGAAATCTTCAAAGCGTTTAAGTCATCAGCATAACCATTTCACACATGAGATTAAAGCAAGACAAAACAGTTCCTCCTAAAGCCTTAACCTTCTAGGACTCTGCAGTTTCCCAATACTGAACTGATAATGAAAAAGATTGCAGCCATTACAGCCGACCATGTGATGGATCATCCGCTGCTCTTTTTCTGCACTACCTTCAAACAATATTCAAACCAATAAATTCCAGTTTAAAAGCATGTCGTGGTTTAACCCCAGCCAGCAACTATGCACCACACAGCCGCTCACTGACTCCCCCCTGAAACAGATGGAGAACAGAATCAGAGGAATAAAAGTGAGAAAAATTGTGGGTTGACTTAAAGACAGTTTATTAGATAGAAAAGGGAAGGAAAATAAAAAAAAACAATAACAATAGAACTATAACATACAAAACAAGTAATGCACAATGCAACTGCTCACCAGTTGCTGACCAGTGCCCAGCCAGTCCCCGAATGGCAGCCCCCGGCCAAGTTCCCCTCAGCGTATATATACTGGGCATGATGTTGTTATGGTATGGAATATCCCTCTGGCCAGTTTGGGTCAGTTCGCCCTGCTGTGTCCCCTTCCCAGCTTCTTGTGCCCCCCAGCCTGCTCAATGGCAGGGCACAAGAAGCTGAAAAGTCCTTGAGTAAGTATAAAAATTGCTTAAGAACAACTAAAACCATCAGTGTGTTACCAAGATCATTCTCATCCTAAACCCAAAACACAGCATTGCACCAGGTACCAGGAAGAAAATCAACTCTATCCCAGCCAAAACCAGGACAAAGTATTAATTTTCTTATTTTAATATATTTGCGTATTAACATCTGTAATATGTGGTAACATTACAGCTGTCTTGATTTCAAACATTTGAATTTTGTATTTTTAAAATGCTACGCATCTGTGTTTATTTTTTCAAAGAAAAGAAATCAGGCCGATCCTGATTTATATAAAAATTATTTTACAAAAAGAGGCATATTACTAAAGTATTGTGTAAAATATGTATGGTCCGGGTTCTTAAAAACATTTGAGAAGTAATTCGGTTTTAATCCTTATGCTTTGAATAACCCTTTCCATATCAGCTCACACATATAACTTTCTTTATTGCTAGTATAAAGCAAAATCAGACAACTTGGGCAATACTAATAAGATATCTATGACATTTTTAATAGCAAATTATATTAAATAATTTAACTTATGCATATTTTTAGAAAACTCTTTGATACTAGAGTTTTCACTTCATACCCACAATAAACTAAAGACTGAAGTGATACCAATAGAATGAGCACCATTTTTCTCTCTCTGGTGTTTAATGAATCTGTGTATTTTATTCCCAGAACCGCACAGTACCTAAGCCCACAGCCAAAGTCTCAAGATGCTCACGCAGTAGCCAGGGAGGCAATGGGAACGAGGGACTTTTTTCTGCCGAGCTTCTGCGGTCTAAAGAAGAAACACACGTTTCTGACAGCAGAAGAGCTAGGTGGCCTACCCCAGTCACCCAGAGCACAAACAAGTCCAGAAACACCAACACCAACCTTTAAACAGGAGGGGGCTTCCTTTTAACCAGTGTGCTGTGATCAGACAGAAAATACTTTGCATTATGTTGTAAGAATGTAAGACTGAAAACTGGTAACATGAGGAATGTTTCTTTCAGAGGAGGACTAGCTAAGTGTTTCGAAGAGAGTCTTTACTTCTCCTTACAAAAGCAGCAGTCCAACCACAAACAGCATGGAACTCTCCCGTGGGCCTCCACATTTCTGACACATTAATTTGACAAACCTCAACCAAGGATAAAGCAGCATCTGTCCAAGCCAGATACAGGCGCCTCTTTCTAAGTCCTGAGTCAAGTCAGACTGGAATCATGAATCTCATCTGCAAGTAAATATGTTGGGTCTTTCCCCTGTAATAAAACATGAAAAATTTTCCAGGTGGTGTCTCCAAAAAGCTCTGCTGGACACCACCATAGAAGCACTGCTAAGGAAAAGCCACCATATCGCTCTTCATGACAATCCTGACATGAACTTGCAAATACCCTTGCAGACTGATTCACTGAAGCACCAAAGCATATGTTCCCCTCTAAGAACATAACACAGTCACCACTGACGTCAGTGAAACGAGGTCCACACTTAATGGTTTGCTGGATCAGGTCCGAGTCCACAGTTGCCTACCCATAAGCAGCACTTCATCTGTTGCTGACGACCCGTGTGTTATAACAGCCTTAGAAGATGGCATGGGAAAATAAGGAAAAAGGAAAAAAGATACAGAGACAAGATGAACCGTTATGACTGTCCACTGAATCATCAGAAAAGCGGCTAATCAATCACAGAGAATAGTGACATAAAAATAGGGTTTGAGGAACAATAAAAACATTTTGCCGAGATCACCCTGTTAACTGGCACCTAAACACACTAACATGATCCAGCTACCACAGTTCAGGCTACCATTAAAGTTAAATTTCACCCCTTGGACTGCGGAACTTTTATGACTGACTCCCTTTTAAACTTCCTTAAATTAGCTTGATTTTTAAGGCACTCCATTAAATCATTAAGGTCAGAAAGAAGCATATGTTTTTCTCTTCAACAGAGAGCATCCTGTCATGGTACGGCAATGTCAGTTCTCCAACAATTAAACAGGCATCGTTTATACAGTCTTTAGCATCAATGTGTGGGACAACAAAATGCTTCCAGAAAATTGTAGGATTTTGTGTTTTCTGTCTCGAGGGAAAGCCAATGAGACATGGGCCACTGTAGTTATATGTCATTTACAAAATGAAACATGGCACTTGACAAAGGAAAGAATATCTTCTAGGTAGGATGCTTGCTAAGTGGGTCCCAGCTCTCAAAGCATCACAACCAATCGCTTTCTCCTCCTGTCACTCAGAGTACTGACAACCTCTGCATTACCATACTAAGGGAGACACTACTGAAAATTTTGGGGAAAAAACAACACTGGAATATTTTGGCTTGTGCACTACATAAGAGTCCATCCATCAAGGGGAGCACAAAAAGGTTAACTTTCCTACTTGTGAAACTAGTATTAAGAAAATACTAGTTTAAAAAAAAAAAAAATAAAAAATTCAGATCAAATATATCCCTCCACTGAATCCCCAGTTAAGTGACCTTCAAGAGGTTGGCACCTACCAGGGTTTCAAACGGTTAGTCAATGCCTTCTTAAAATGCGTATGCGTATTAACGAAATGTTATAATACTTGTATGCATTTTTAGTACTGTATATAAGTCCAGTATTGATTACACTAGAATTAGCGTGGGTTTTTATCTCCTCCTGTTATTATCACTTTGGCTTCCTCAGGTGATCTTAAATCCAGCAGAAGTATGTTTAAGAACTGAGTGGGTGCTTGTGGCATCCTGGTGCACAGTCCGCCGGCACTGTTAGAGAACCGATGCATGAACGCTGAAGAAGTGTGCTTGCCCAAAAAGTCACCTGATGATGCTTTTGAGTTCTTTGCTGGAAATCACAAAAGGCAAGTGTGGAGAGGGAAGGTCTGGCGCTCTCTGAAGAGAATCAGCACGGCTTGGGCAGGTCAGCTGGGCAGCAGCAGCACGTGATGGAGCAGCAGAGCTCATCACATTGAGTAACAGCAAGAACCGTGGCACAAACGTTAAACATTTACAGAGCACAGGCCTGTGTAGCCACCTACATGCTACAGCTGGTCCAACCGCCCGCTGCTGGGGCACTCTCATCTGCAACTCTGATGCGCTGATGATAGCTGCAGCATCCAGGGGAGTCCCTGCTCATTCACTCAAGACAAACACTGACAGCCTAAACAGACACGCTTCCACTAGCACCTCTGGCTGCTGACAAAGATTGAAACTGAAGATGATGCATTTCCACACACACTTCTCATCACAATTGTACCCATCGGGCAAAAACGAGTGCTGGGGAAAAGACAACACAGTTTGAGGGTAAAGACTCACACCGTTCTGTCCAAAGAGTGTTTAGGGGTAAAGAGAGAAGCCATCGTCTTAATCCTGCTGTGTTTTCTTCCCCAGCCAAGCTACTTTCATGCTCCTGCCAGACACCTCTCTACGCTCACAGCATGTATCTTCCTGGCCTCAAAATGGTCTTCCTCCTTTGGAGGATAAATCTCCTGTAGACCTTAAAATGCACGCTCTGATCAACATAGTGTGGTTAATGAAGTTAATTCCCATAGCCTGGAGGGAAGCAGCTGCTCTGGAGCAGAGAAAGAGCACCGCAGTCTCTCTTCACTCCACGCACGGTTCCCCTTAGCTCCTGTGTGTGTTTTGGCCCATGACCATCACCTCTGGTACAAGTACAAAGACCCTGTAAGTCCAGGCTGGCTGTTCTGGCTTGGCCTGCAATTACAATTCAGATTTCTTTTCTAAACTTGGGCTAAAACCTGTCATCTTTGCAGGGAGCACCACGGCAAACGCATCAAAGTGTTCATAGCCTTCCGATAACTTTCCTCTATTTGCCCTGAAGGACATGCCTGCTCCAAAACTGTCACAATTAACTTGGGCAAGGGGGAGAGCTGAAGCCTGCAGAAGCATCTTAGTAGGAAGAAACACGTGATATGTCCCAAGATGCTCTCGTGGGAGCGCAGAAATATAGTGCAAACCATAGCAGGGGTGTAGCTCTGCTCCCAGCACCATCACACAGGCGCTCAGCCCTGGGTTCCTCCACGGGCAGCCTCAGCTTCTCCAAGGACATACACCCGCTCGGTGCTCCGGGCAGCGCCTGCAAGGCAAACCCCTGCTCGGCAGCACTAACCTGGCTAGTTAGCTTAAATTAGGAGCTAGTTTAGAATTTCCATTCAGCTTTATTAGTGAAGTTGATGGACTGAGAAGAACTTGCTCAAAGCCAGTATCTCCAAGCCATGGCCCTTGTAGGACGAAGGTAATTTTATTGACAAAATTGTTCCATGAGCTGAGCAAACTGTGGTTCAGGCAAGCATTGATTACTGCTGCTGTTTTCTCCTCATGGATTATCTGAAAGAAGTCATTCTCCCCCTACGATAAGCATTTTAATGACAGTATTTGAATACTGCAACCATCATGATAGGCGAAGGGAACCCACTGCCAGAAAGCCACCATCTGAAATGAGATGAAAGATATTTATACAGAAGGTTGCTAGCATATAATAAAACACAAAGATATTTACAAAAGTATTTTCCAAAGCAACCAACTGAACATGAAAAGTGTGAGCAAAAGAGATCACCTGGGGGGGAAAAAAACCAAAGGAAGGTGGGAACGGAGGGCATCAGGCACTGAGCTATAGGGACAACACACAAGGATGCTTCGGCAGTTAAAGATTTTAAAAACAACTGGTGGGACAAACAGTAACCCAGCTAATCCTTGGTACTGGCACGCTGCCTATTTGGAGAGAGCAGCAGCTGGTGAATCTGACGTATGTCTCTGCATCCAAAGCAGGAACTTACTGTAATGAAACTACAGCCCCCATTGGAAAAAAGACTAAACTCAACAAAAAAAAAAAATAAAAATCAGGATCTCAATACATTATGTGCTGCATTAAAATATTTCCATCCAAATAAAATTAGCTACGTAATGTCACAATTAAGCTGATTAAAAAAAAAAAAAAAAAAAAAAGGCAAAAAACAAACAAACAAGCAAAAACCCCGCAAGTCAAAACCATCACTTGGACTGAATCCTCCATTAAAAAAAAAAAAAAAAAAGTTTGAAAAGTACAAAACTGAGACCTTAAGTGGCATAAAAACACCGTTCCTGAAGCCCGAGGCACCAGGCAGAATCACTTGGACTGGAAAAAATACTTACATTAGTGAACCACCTAATTCGGGATTCAGTTACTCTTCCACCCCCATTAGAGCACTGCAAGAATGTCAGTCCCTTTATCTTGGGTACTGTGAGAAAAGCACCTTCTGATAAAAACATCCCCACCGCTCCTTCCCCCTCCCTCCCTCCCCTCCCTCCCTCCCCTCGGAGGAGGGCTGGGTCCACGTGCAGCTCTGAGCATCAGTAGATACTAACCCTTTACATTTCCCTGACCAACTGTTTTCCAGGATTTTTTTTTTTTCTTTCTTTCAGAGAATATAAGGGGCGGTGGGGGAGGTTGTGAGGCACATGGCACCTTTCAATCTTTTATCTTAGTTGTTTAATATTAATTAGCAAGGGAAGAAATTACCATCTGCATAATGGCAGCAGCAGTTGCAGGAGGCCCCTGAATCCCATTTCAGGAATTCCAGTTGCTGCACCAGGCAAAGGTAATGGAAGGTGTGGATTTACAGGCAAAATCCTTTAAGGGTTTTTGGGTGAAGAAATGGGCTGAAAGGCATAAGAAGGGGTGCACAGGGCTATATTTCATTTAGGGAAGATAGAAGAGGAAGTCATCAGGTCATTAAATCATTTAATTTGCTCCATAAGCAACTGTGTGCATAAACATCAGAGTTCTGGTCATAATATGTCTCACTGACCTTCGATGTCAAATATGCTCAGTTTAGAAAGAAAATGTTTTCTTCTGTTAGTCTTTAACAGCCAGCTTTGTAAAAATAGCTCTGGAGCTGAAAGTCAAGCTGTGTTTTTTTTTGTTCATGCATCACCATAGAAATTGGTGGTGGAAACTTAATAGAAATTGTCACTGAAGTCAGCAGATACAGGCTTTCAATAATCTTTGGCAGTGCCTTGAGTCAGAAAGGGGACATTTTCCAGAGCAGAACTGCTCCTGATTGTGCCTCTAGGGCTGTGCCTGAAGCAAGGGGGAGAGGCTGTGCGAGATTAGAGAGGAGACGGACTTTTTTTCCCCCCTGAACAGCAGATCTTTAATGCAACGTATGTATCCGTCCCCCTTGCCCCCGCCCGCATCCGCCGCGCAGTTTGGTCACACTGTGAAGCTGAGATTTGCTGTCGCCCTGCCAGTAGCTCCCTGCCTTCTCCCGTGCCAGCACCAGCGCTGCAAATGTGCCTCTGAAAACACAAGAAGCGCTATGAAAATTTTAGCTGTTCCGATCAGCCACTCCTGCTTCTTAACCCCTCGCTCATCCCCTCCCGTATCCCAGGCGGTGCTGCACACTTCAGGGAGCTGAACCTCAATTTGCAGCGGGGAACTTTGCTGAAACAAGGTCAGCGTAGCTCGATTCAAACTCCAGGCTGTCTTGACGCCAAGCCCAATTCTGCTAAATGTTCAAATCTTCACAGATTTCTCTGTGCAGCCAGGAGAACCGAGTTCAACATTGAAACTAAATCTGTTCTACTTTCTCAAGATTAAGATCTTTCATTTCCAGCATTTAATTCACAGCTCTTAATGCATAAGAAATAACACTTATCTGAATTAGCTTCTCCATTGCAGACTGTATCACATCAATCCAGGCTTCCCCAGTGTCATTTGCTTTGGGATCACCATCACCCAAAAGAGAAAGTTTGCTGCAAAAAGGTGGTGGCAGAAGCAGCTCCACGCTTTGTGTTGGGCAAAAAGGAGTTTCTGGAGGCATTACAGATCGGGGTCCGACACTCTTCCTCCCACGTAACGTAGTACCTTGCCCAGGTCTAAGGTAAATTTATGCACCTACGGAAGGAGAACCTCTCCTTTCCCCTGGAGAAAAGGTGCTTGGATGTCTCCATTTCATTTCTGAAGTGCTTTACATGCCACTAGTGTTATGCACCTCGTAGCTTGACTTCATTAAGCTATTCCACTGCCGCTGAACAACATTATAAACAATGCATTGGAAACAAACTTAGAAGTATAAATTATAATCACCAAGTCAGAAATAGTTGCTCGGGACGTCCCACGCCATGGGGCTTGCCTCTTAATTATAAACTGCTGACTGTCTTGTTAATTTTGTCTCCCACAAGTGTTGTAACAGGGAAAATTGTGAGATACCGAGTATGGGTCATAGTTAATAAAGCAGTTTAGCACGGTGAAATTCTTTGATATTACATCCATTACAGTAATCTTGCATAAAATAATTTTTTGGCTTAATATTCACAGAATTTCAGCATTCTTCACACAGGCTTTGCTTTAATTATCTATAATGATTAACTCTACCATTTAAATGGTAATTTGAAACATTTCTGGCACTATGAGAAGAGAGGAAGCTTTACGACAATGTGATACAAATAGAACAAGACGCAAATAGGTCAGTGAAACATAATAAATGTAATGTATCGGACTAATAGTTTTCATTATATTATTCAAATATTTAAGTCTTCTTCATAGATTGATATGAAGATGCACTGAAATAACATTCTCTGTTGTTCCTCGCACAAGGATTAGAAACTGAGTTATCTGCCCAGTCTATAACACAAGCTGGAAGATGCTCTGGTGGTTGGAAACACCAGGACACTTAAAAGTATTCGATGTGACCAAGGGAGGAGTAGACTGCTAAATATTACTGCTGCTGGTAATGGATAGCCTCCTTCTGTTGCTGTTCTTTAATCGAGTGATTTTTCTTCCAAGATGTCTGCTGGGCATGTTTTCCTGGAAGGTAGCAGAAGTGGTTTGGGATTTTATTTCTGCAGCAAGTTTTGGAGGCACTCATTTTTTAAATAGAAACCTGGAGAGAAAATCTCCTTTTAATGAAAAATTCTGGGTGGGGAAAAGGGAACATGTTTTGGTTTTTGAAGGTGTTCATGTGACACCCCCACTTTTAAAGATGTTTTACCTCATCCTGAAAAACAAGAGCATGCCTCAAAGAACCATGGAAACAGAAGTCGCTTAAAAAAAAAAAAAAAAAGTTGGAAAAAAAAAAAAAAGAAGTGTACACTTATAAAAGTGTAGAAAAGAGACGGTGGCTTTTTGGCAGATACACTTTCACAGAGCCACACACAGGCTTCCCACAGCAGCAGGAATTTCCTAGGATGTCAGCTCAGCTGTGTGCCGGGCACAGAAGAGCAGAAGCTCCACGCAACATCACATCTTTCAGACTCATCCTTCCTCTGACACGTCCCCCCCAACACCGCTGAGTCAGTCGGAGTCAAGCTGGGCGTCCAGCAGCACAAATTGTCTGTGCTACACCAGCTATCACACAGCTCATGCCAGCTGACGAGGAAGGGAATGGCTTTAGCACTAGGAGATAATTTGCCAAGCTGTTTTGCTGCTCCTGAAGCTAATCTGTAATTTTACAGCATGTTATTTGATTTTTTATAGGAAAGCTTCTATTAAAACAGAAAAGTCTGAACTCCAACCTGGAAGAAGCTTGTCTGCACATTCAGGAGAGGAGTATTTCAGACACAAGCACACTGGGCCAACATTTTTAAAGTAGTTTATGCAATCAACCCCAAAATGTATACAGAAAGACATTTATAACGTTTCAAATGGTATTGTATTTCACCCCGATTTCACAATTTCTCTCTTCCTAGAGCGTAATGACCTAAAGTTTCCAATCTTGCCCACGGGTTTCTTTCTGTTTGGTACAGCACAAACATGGGTTTCTTCATAATAGGCCACTTAGGATCTGTATAGTGAGCGTATTTCCAAAAGATCTGACATCCGTTCATTAAAATAGGTTATGGCCCTGGTAGACTAAACGTTAACTTGAGAACTCTAAACAGATGCTGTACGAGAAATAATTTTTTCAAGGCACATGGTGAAATAGCAGCACTGCTGTAACCAATTGATCCTGTGACGTTTCAGCAAGAAGATGCTGCAGCTAAGAAAAACATCAACTTCATTTCAGCCCCAAACAAGTTATAACAGCAGCAACATTGGCTCAGGGCATTTTTAAGGAATTAATAACCAGCCAGGGTTAGTAGCCTGAGGCAAAGTCAAGGATTAAGCACTATGAGGATAAACACATACAGCAGCTTCAAATAATATAGTTGACTTGAGTTTAATCATTCTGTTTCGCTTTCAAAAAAACTTATGATCTCCAGACAGAAAATAGAATTCATATCTGCTAAAGAATATACCCATACATACACCCCCAGGCAAGAGCTAAAGAGATAAACGGAAACAACTGTAAAAAGTAAACATTTGCCTCTTACCATCAGAAGGGTAAAGTTTCCATTGGTTACAATCAAAACAAACAAAACCTCCAAAAAATAGGGAAATACTACCAAAAAATAACCAAACAATATTAATGACTGCATGGAACAGAAAAAGCAACTTAGGTCATCCCAAAGCTCATCATTTTCCCCCTAAGAAGAATTGTGGACCACGCTTCTGCTATAGCCTTCACTGCCCTGAACCGTTTACAAAACTCAGCTAATACACCAAACTGTGTATCATGGAGTCATTGAGGTTGACCAAGACCTTTGAGATCATCAAGTCCAACCATTAAGCCAGGACTGCCAAGCCCA
>JAVJGJ010000032.1:7842207-7880277 GCA_035590215.1 Microhierax caerulescens | reverse complement strand
CCCCCCCTTGCTGCATATGGTTCAATACAATCAAAATCCCAGTGAGAGCGTTTGTGCCCCCTCCCCAGCGCTGCCGCTCCGCACGCACAAAGTCTGCGGGTAGGAGATGGGGGAACAAAATGGTTGCACATACGTTAAGGAGGAATGCAACAGGCCCCACTGCCTCCAACCCGCCCCACTTCCTTGGGGAAGAGCAGCCGCCCGGCACTCGCAAGGACCTTGCCTAGTTTTATAATCAACTTCGCCGCTGGTTCCAGTTTATTAAGTGACTGGCTGCCCTCGTATGAGCGCAGCAAACGCGTTTAGCCATAGCTCGCCAATTACTTCATCCACTTCTTCCTTCGCGCACCTTCAGCTCTAGGCTACTGTCTCCCCGCGAGCGGTTTCGGCACTCCGAGCTGTGCCGGAGGCTTTTGTTTCACCAATTTCCCCGAACGCAATTAGGAGCTGCAACTTCGTTGATGAGCCGAAGCCTGAGCGCCGGTGCCTCTCCCGGTGCAGCAGCCCCGCTTCGCCGCAGCTGCCGTGCCCGGCTGCAGCTACGCACGGAGCTTCTCGATATTTTTTTTTTTTTTTTTTTTTTTAAATATGGGGGGGGGGGTGTCTTTTTGTTCCGGCTGAGTTCCCAGAGGCAGCCCTTTGGCCAGGCAAAGCTCTGCTCTTGCACAGAGAGCTGCCTTCCTAGCTCAGCCCTCCTCTCTTTGAGGTAGCCTAAATTTCCATCTCTCCGCCCGCAGAGGGGTTTGAGCGCAACCCTGGCGCAGCCAGGCAAAGTTGCGAGGAGGAGTGTTGCAAACGCGACGGCGAGTGCATGTAATTAACTAATTCACGGAGTGCTGTTAGCCATGGGTTACTAATTTGTACAGAAGGCAAGTCACTTCCCTTCTTCAAGGGATCAATTTTTGGCAGTTCCCAGAGTACAGCTGAGTATTTTCTACGCTAGATTTACACCAGAAATGCAGAATTACTTTACAGTTACATCGAATTCCTGCAAAAGAGCACGTCTGCTGAATCTCTTTTCTTATTGCCACTTAGAAGATTCGTGTTTTGCATTTCCATGCAAATCCTCTATGCAGAGAAAAAGTATAGAAAGAAGATGCTGAAAACATTTGTCTAAAAAAAAAAAAAAAATCATTATCCTGACCCCAATTTCCTTGCCTAAAGTACACTGCCCAAAAAGATAGAAGCGTCAATTATGCTTACCATCTATTGCCTGGGGATATGGCGTCTTAATGAACATTTCTTTGAATTAGAGTGAAGAATGCATTTATCAATTCAAGTGTACAAAGAAAAGAATTACTTGCTATAAAACAGAAAGATCAGTATGTGTTTTCCTAGTCAATATATGCCACACATTAGGTCATACTTAAGAGGTTTCAGTGCCCTTCCCTCCTCCCTGAATAAAATGAAATTAAAAAAAAAAAATCACCACCCTCGAGTTTCCTCTAATTTATTCCAAAACCATACAATATAGTCCTGTTTAAGATCGGTTTTCAAATATTTCGTAAACAGAAGATATACCTGAGTTTAAAGAAAGCCAGTTATCTTAAAATATACTGAGGTTATACTAATCCTTCTATTCATGCTGCTATCGAGCTCTTCTATTTTTCCATCCACATTTAATCACTTCAAAAAGCTGTATTTTTTCCTGCCTTCTGTGCTCCTCCTATATACCAGAAACAGTGACAACCCTTGGCATGTATTTAAAATGCTAATTATCCTTTTTTTTTCCCCCCTTTTTTACATTCATACCATTTTATTTTAACTGGAGAATGACCAGATAAATACCATAGTTTATACAATCAGCATGGGAAATAAGATTCTGTAGACTCTCTGAAAGAGTGATATTTTTTTTTATTTTCCTCCTTTGGAGGCTGCCTTTGTTTTTCTCAACAGGAGACTTTGTTGTAATTAAAGCAGAGAAAACTGGACAGCAGCAAAAAACATCTGACTTGTGGCTCTTAAAAGTACACGTTTTGTAGCATGTACCACCCCCCAGTGGGCAAAAAACTCTGTAGTAAACTCACAGCCAGCTTTAAGCTCCAGAAATAAAGTATATACGGTTTACAGCAAGAACAAAATAACTATGCATTTCTGGGTTTGGGGTGTTCGGTTTGGGGGGTTTTTGTTTGTTTCTTTCTTTCTTTCTTAATTTCTCCGTTGTCACCAATTGCTAAAAGTTGCAAGATACTTCGTCAGGCAGCAGTGACTAATCAAAGCAATTGCTGGAGTTTGCAAACTTTGCATTACAATTATTTGAAGTGGCTTGTGTTGGTGGATGGCCATCTTTGTCTCCTTCTAGCAGGACCCACGGATGCTAATGGCTAGTTATTTCTGAAGAAACTTCCCTAATCACTTCAAAGCACAGGAATACGAGAAAAATTAATATGCGATTGCTTAATTTCTTTTTACTAAGTGACCAAATAGCACTCAGAGCAGGCATCTTGCAAAGTGTTCAGTAAATGTATCAACACAAACCCTGTTGTTCCTTTCATGAGCTGTAAGAATTAAAGCAATCTTACAGCTGCAAGTTTTTAACGTCTTATTTTTTGAGGTGCAAGTCTAGTAAGTTGGGAGATGAGCAAACAACTGTTTTAAAAAGGAAAGAAAAAAATACTGAAACTTTATCCACCGTTTAAGTAATGTTTTCACATGCCTAACATTTTGTGCCAGGAACTCCCTATCAGGTATAATTTCACCTAAACTTGTCAAGAGGGGAAAAAAAAAAGAATAGATTTTACTTTGAAACAATGGCAGCATTTGTTCTCTATTCTTTTATTTTAAGCATGGGTGAGTTACCTCAGCAGCAGTTCTCAAAAGAAAACCTAAGAAGCCATAATTGGCTAAACTCAAAGACCACTAAAACACAACACAAAAAGGCATTGCAAAACACTCCACCTCACAGTGCTTTTTTAACATGCAACTTTTGCAGGAGCAGAGTAATCAAAACAAGAGTGAGTAGGAATAGCACAATAGCCTGAATCTTTTCAACCTAGCCTCTTCAAAACTAGGAAAGGTTTTAGAAGTAAACTTCAGAAGGGAACAACTCCTAGTTCATTTCCATCCTCTACAGCAAATACTGGTTTGGCTTATCTTAGGCATGGAGTCAAGCTTTTACTGAGCATCCATTTTAAGTCAGATTCACTTGTATTTGAGGGGAAAATCACATTAAAAAAAAAATCATTTTTTAAAACACTCGAGTTCAAACTAGGAAGACTAAAGCAATACTATATTCAACTACAGCACAAGAAGGGGAGAAGGACATTTTCTACAAGTAAATAGAGGAAAAAAAAATCACCAAAACGCAGAGATAAATGTGACTGAAGGGCACTCTCACTTTAACAAACTCCTTTGCATTCTTTACCCCTTGGAAAGACAGCTAGAGGAACTTCTGCTTGCCTAGCACCAAACAAAAGACTGGGGCACCTTCCTGAAATATGATGATCGTGGAAATTGCAGCTCCTAGACAGGGTGCTTAGAAAGCATTTTGCTGTCACGATCAACTTAACTCTGAGTTACACACTCAAAGAAAACAAAGTATGGGCATTGTTTTAAGTGTAGGTTAGCACTGTGGAACTTCTTTTAAAAAAAAACACAAACAAAAAAACCAACAACAAAAAACCCTCACAACACAGTGAAGTTATTTAAGAGGCAGCATGACCTAAACTGGCAATATATGCAGTAGAGAAATTTCACAAGTATTTAAAAACTAAGCACATTTTACATTTCTGATAAATTCCAGATGCTAAACAAATACATTAGTCATTCTGGAATACACTGATTAAGCCAAATTGTTAGGCTTATCAAATCTGTATATTCTAACATTACCTACAGATTACACTGTTGTAATTTATAATCTAAAAATACTGGGTTGTTTCCCTTCCCCCTGTTACTTTGATGGTTAGAAGGAAGCTGCTGAACTACCAGAGTTCCTGCCGGAGAACACAGAGGTGGATTAGAAATTCAAATAAGCATTGTGTGACCTCGAGTGAGGCAGGTCTTTATTTTATTCACATTTTATCACAGCTTAGAAAGAAAAGATTTCCCTGGCACTATTTGTAGGAAAAGTCCCTACTTTTCAAATACACAATTTGTTGGTTGTTTTTTTTTTTGCTATTGCCCACCTACAGGACAGGGAGTGCAGCAGGACTCCACACCTCATAGTAAATACAGTGTTGTTCTTATATAAATAAGAAGGCCCCCTGCTTAGCTGTACCACAGCAGTAAATACACGTGCAAGGCTCACACATTACCGCTATCTGTAGTAATACACTTGCTTATACAATGTCCAGGGAAAAGTAATTTAACCATGTAGTTCAGCAAAGTTCATGAAAACATTCAACTTGGAATAAAGATAAGCAAAAAAGCTGCTGCTCAGTTGTTCTGACATAACCTACCAAACCTCCCCCTCCATCATTTTTGCATTTAAAAATTAAATTTAGCACACACTTCCTAAAATCTGCTCTGCTCAAAAGTAATGACTTCTTTCAAAACCATGTGTCCATGAAGCCTCCCAATTTGATGTTGCAGAAACCTGGACACAGTGTCTGTGCCAGTGGGGGTCACTTTTTCTTTTCATCCTGCCAGATCAGCTATAATGACTTGATGTCAGGGAATATTTAGAGACAGCTCAAGAAGGGGAAGGTTGGAGCATGGCAGCAGGATTCCCTTCTTCTCTGTAGACAGATCACTGGAGCCTTTGATATGCAAAAACATTGTTTTCAGCTATGGCTTGAGATATAAAAGGGAAGTGCGAGATATCAAACAATCAAGACCTGAAGAAAACTATTCTAAGTTTAGAAAAGGGAGTGGGGGGTATAGTCTTAATCCACATTTTTGAAACAGTGTCGTCTTCTCCAAAGAGACCTGCTTTTATTTTTCTCTCTCTCATGTTATCATGTAATTTTGAGAGAAGGGATAAAAAAAATTCCAGGAACTTAATGAGCTTTAGTGCTTTCATTTCAATCCTACACATTACTGCTATTATAATAGAGGCAATAAATGAAGGAATGATTATCAAATGGAGCAAAGAGGAAACAGTTTATATGCTAGAAAGGTAAAACAAATGAACTTACTTTCCCATATATGTGTGTGTGTGTGTATATATATATATATATATAGTATGCATTCTAGAGCCTCTGTTTTGCTTAATACTAACACATTTTTTACAGGTCTAAAGATTCTAAAGAAAATTTGTTTGCTTGGGTTTTTTAAATACTTAAAAGTTGCTGTAACCTTCGAAGGCCTAACTAAGCAATTTATATTCCCTCTTTACAATATACTTCCAGAAACTATGTTCTAACACAACTTCAGATTAGTTCCTAAGAGATACCATTTTTTCCTACAGCTGTTAAACAACTGTTTATTTCAAAGTTTCAGGAATAGAGCCTGGACTTCTTTGTCAAACACTTCAGTAATAAGACCAAGAAAACTGCACACTGGGAGAACATGGAGCCTTTTTGTTCCACTGTCTGATGATTGCATAATTTGCCCAAATTACATAAGCTATCAAAAATATGCATTCCCTTATATTCTAAAATGTAGCCACGCAGGTTGAGTTTTCCCCTTAAAGCATACGTTAAAATACTTCCTTATGCCACAATGGGGGTCTCTCATTCTAAGTTACCGTTTTCATTAGAGAACTGCAGCAAACAAGGGTCAAAAACAAAGCTCAGATGTCTGAAAGCAGCATTAAGAGAGAAGAGGCTTTACCATTCCCTCACTAGACAGTCACACCATCTCTCAAGTGGGGTGCTTTCGTTGTGGGGTTTTTTTTTAATGGTCAACATTTTTTTAATGAAAAAGTGGCATAGTTTGCATCTATGTCAGTACTTTTGTATCACTGCATTTATGTCTTGCTGTAGGAGTATTACTGATCTATTTCATGATGAACCTGCTCTACATTGCAGGACACAAGAGTTTTAAAAGAGAAACTGTCTCTGTTTCGGTCTCATATTTTATAACGGACCAGAAGCTACTGGTTAAGCCCGTGAGGCAGGCAGCTCAGCAAGCATTACTCAGCATGCTGTTTCTTCCTAGCATTTCAGCTCTGGGGACTGTGCTCAGTTCTCTGGACAACATGCGGACACCAAACAGAGAAGCAAGCAAGTAAACATTAAGGACATTTTAATTTCAGATTTAACCGCTTTTATTTCAGACATACTACCTAGGTGCTCTTAGGGAACACAGACTTCATATCTCACTGGATACTTTCTAAAATAGTGATATGAAGTAGCCCAGATTAAAAGTACCATTCAAGAATAACCAAATAATTACAGTTCTTCAAATAATAGGAAAAGCCAAGACTGAAAATACTTTTCCTCTGTTGAAATTAGAAAAATCAGATTAAATGCCAGTCTAATAACCAATTCCACTGTGCAAAGTGACAGACAGAATAGCTTAGAAGTTCAGACCACAAACAAAGCACGTTTAATGGATAAAACTCGCATATGAATCTGTTGTCAAAGAGTTGATACATATGCCTAGCTGGTCCCCAATTCAGAATCAGCACATTGCAAAGGTGAAATATGTAGCAAAAACGTTTTCCCTTTCATCCAGTAACTACTGAATGGTAATTGCTCTCTTTACATTTAAAACCAAGAGATGACCATTATCTATCGTCCTTTACCAAGAACACAGAGCAAGCAACCATTCTGGCCTCCTCCAAGGAGGCAGGAATGGCATTTGTAATCAGGTGGGAATCATCATTTACAAATACTTTGTTGCTGTCTGTCAATTCAGGATTAGTTTTATTTTGTAATTGAAAGAAAGGAAAATACAGTTCCAGCAAAACTGCAGTAACACTAGACTAAACAGCAAAACGTTTTCTTAAACAGCTCTGTATTTTGCTAAAATACCAATACTTCGGGAAAACAAAATGTGCTAGTCATGTATGCAATATGCATAGCATGAGTTACGTAGGGTATAAAACGCAACTGCATAGGAGTTGTTATTAATTCCAGCTTTTTTGTTTGTTTTTACCTTTGCAGGAAATTAAGAGTTCAAGGGAAGCTTTAAAAGGGGAGTTTTCTGGGAAGCAGATCATATTTTTGTGGGTTTTTTTTTAAAATGAAGAAAATCATCTGAATTGCGTGACATTTCTACAGTAGAGTAACTTGTGTTCTTGCAGCACAAGAGGAATTCTTTCCTGCATTACAAATTTGGAAGAAGCATTAAAAAGTGAGAGTTGGAAAATGGTTCTGTCAAGGAGGCGTGGATGTATCAGGATGTAGCTACTGTACAAAGATTGTACTTGGGTAATTCTGGACAGGAAAAAGCAGCCTCATTCCTGTCCTCCTGAAGAGGCTACCATCCTTCAAGCCTCAGCATAATGAATAGTTTCCATCACGCAGCGCTGCAGTTACCACCTCTGACTACTACGCTGCACAGAAGAGTTTGTAAGAGTTACAAAGAAAGTAATTCCTGCTAAAGGCATTAAACCAAACAAAAGAGGCTCTTCATTCACTGACTTTACATGAGGACAAAAACAGAGGCAAGCTGAAGCTTTTCTATGCCCCAGCCTGGTGTGCTTATGTACCATGATAAATCTTGGTTGGAATGCTCATTGAGTATCGTGCCAGGAGCCAGGAAACCCACACCACCGAGAAGGACCATCTGAGTAAACACCATTGAGAAAAAAAAACACAGCTCCATGGAGTAAACTGTAAGAGTGACTCCCAAGACGTTCCTTCACTGGATATCCTCAAGCACAAAATTTACTCATACCTTTAAATACGGTAGGATCAATATTAATTTATTTTCCTTTTTTTGCCTCAGAGAATAAAGTTCAATTAATATATGAACCCACAAGAGAAAAGGTCATGACACCGCTTAGTGCATAGGTCATCTTTCAGAAGTTCTCACAACCCTAATTACAATGGTAATTGAATTATGTTGTCTTAAAAGCTATAAAAATGCTAATTGCTTGAGCTCAATATACGAACACACTACCAATGCAAAGTACCATTCCAGTCTCAAGAGTTAATTTATATTATCCTACCCTGCACAGTTTGAACTAATAAGACGGGAAAATGTGGTTAAACCTGCCAATAGTCTCTTATTAGTGTATTGCTTAGTAAGAAGACTTTTGAGAATGACAAATATTTAAACATGAAATTAAGCATGTAATGAAATATTCCATCCAGTCAACTAGAAAGCCATCACTCTTACCAGCTATGTCAGGTTGTTATCTACCTACCAATTACAACATTTACCTTTCTAAACATTCCAGCTCAAAACCCAAGAAAAGTAGACTGCAGAAGTGGTAGGATACACAATGTGATGTTGAGCACTCTGAAAACCTTGAAAAAGTGTCCTTAACTGGCCCTTGCTCTTTGACTGTATTTTATGCTTTGCCATTAGGACTTTTTTGAACCCGCAAAATAGCTACCACTAAACTTGTGGGTTTGGTAAGGGTTTATAGTTCACTTAAGGGCTCCTGAGGTAGTTAGCTGGCTTAGGAATCACTTCTTATCTTTCGGATACAGAATGATTTACTTGAACTGTGGTCTAACTCCAGCTCTTTATTTATCTGGTATCTGCAGAGAGGTTGTCTCTACACGTGAAATGTGAAGCAATCCTTAGAAAGACCCTTCTTGCTTAAGCAAAACAATTCACAGATTAGACGTACTTGATTGTACATTTTCAATTGCTATGCACAGTAACCTGTTAATGAATCAGTACATGAAGCAGTACAATTACTGATGTAAGGAAAAGAAAGTAAACCTTGTCCTCGGGCTTGAATTTTGGTATAATACATGTGTTTCAGATGTCTTCTGTAATGTTGAAGTTGAATTTTCATTGCGGTTTCTTCACTGATGATCTGGATAATTGTGTTTGTTTGGTTTTTTTAGATTGTTGAAGATCAGAACTGTATACAAATCTCATCATTCCTGACCATGATTAGTGTAACCTGGAGCATCTTCCTAGTTTGGACTAAAATAGGGCTGTTACTTGACATGGCACCTTATTCTGTTAGTGCCAAACCATGCCCTTCAGTATGTCGCTGTGATGTGGGTTTCATATATTGTAATGATCGCGATTTGACATCTATTCCTACAGGAATCCCAGAGGATGCTACTACCCTCTTCCTTCAGAACAATCAAATAAATAATGCTGGGATTCCTTCAGAACTGAAGAACTTGCTTAGGGTGGAAAGAATATATTTATACCACAACAGCCTAGATGAATTCCCCACTAACCTCCCTAAGTACGTTAAGGAACTGCATTTGCAGGAGAATAATATAAGGACCATTACTTATGATTCACTTTCACAAATTCCTTATCTGGAAGAACTGCATTTGGATGATAATTCTGTTTCCGCTGTTAGCATCGAGGATGGAGCTTTCCGGGACAACATTTATCTCAGACTTCTTTTTCTCTCTCGAAATCACCTTAGCACCATTCCCTGGGGTTTGCCTAAAACGATAGAAGAGCTACGCTTGGATGATAACCGTATTTCCACGATCTCAGAGCTATCCCTTCAAGACCTTACAAATCTAAAACGCCTTGTTTTAGACGGAAATCTTCTCAATAATCATGGATTAGGAGACAAAGTGTTCATGAATCTCGTCAATCTTACAGAACTGTCATTGGTCCGAAATTCGCTCACAGCCGCACCGGTAAATCTGCCAGGAACAAACCTAAGAAGACTTTATCTTCAAGAAAACCACATCAACCGTGTGCCACCCAATGCTTTCTCTTACTTAAGGCAGTTGTATCGGCTAGATATGTCCAACAACAATCTTAGTAATTTACCTCAGGGTGTCTTTGATGACCTGGACAACATCACTCAGCTTTTTCTTCGTAACAACCCCTGGCACTGCGGGTGCAAAATGAAATGGGTACGTGACTGGTTACAGTCGTTGCCTTTAAAAGTTAATGTACGTGGACTGATGTGTCAGGCACCAGAAAAAGTACGTGGAATGGCTATCAAAGACCTCAACGCGGAACTATTTGATTGTAAGGACGATGGCATGATAAGCACCATCCAGATCACTACTGCGGTACCAAACACGTTATACCCAGCCCAGGGGCACTGGCCAGTTTCTGTCACCAAACAACCAGACATCAAGACTCCCAACCTAAATAAAAACTACAGAACCACAGCAAGCCCGGTACGCAAAATCATTACAATATTTGTGAAATCTGTAAGCACGGAAACTATTCACATCTCCTGGAAAGTTGCACTACCAATGACTGCTTTAAGACTGAGCTGGCTCAAGATGGGTCACAGCCCCGCCTTTGGATCTATAACCGAAACGATAGTTACAGGCGACAGAAACGACTATTTGCTCACGGCTCTCGAACCAGAATCGCCATACCGTGTATGCATGGTTCCCATGGAAACCAGCAACATCTATCTCTCCGACGAAACGCCCGAGTGCATCGAGACTGAGACAGCGCCTCTTAAAATGTACAACCCTACCACCACCCTCAATCGGGAGCAGGAGAAAGAACCTTACAAAAACTCCAGCTTGCCCTTAGCTGCCATCATCGGCGGTGCGGTGGCACTGGTGGCCATAGCGCTGCTGGCCCTGGTCTGCTGGTACGTCCACAGAAACGGGTCCCTGTTCTCCCGGAACTGCGCCTACAGCAAGGGACGCCGGAGAAAAGATGACTATGCCGAAGCGGGAACCAAGAAAGATAACTCCATCCTAGAAATCAGGGAGACTTCTTTCCAGATGATACCAATAACCAACGACCAAGTGTCCAAGGAGGAATTTGTAATACACACCATTTTCCCACCTAACGGCATGAATCTGTACAAGAACAGCCACAGTGAAAGCAGTAGTAACAGGAGCTACAGAGACAGTGGTATTCCAGATTCAGATCATTCACACTCATGATACTGAAAGGACACGAAAGACTGGTTTGGGTTTTGTTGGTTTTTTTGGTTTGGTTTTGTTTTTTAAAGAAAACAAGAAAAGACTGACTTAACAGTTGCTGTTCTACTGCAAAACACTGGATTAAAAGACTGACAAAGCAATGTACTGTACATTTGCCATATAATTTATATTTAAGAACTTTTTATTAAAAGTTTCAAATTTCAGGCTACTGCTGCGATTAATGTAGTGGGGATACCTGACCACAATTCTATATTTTAGTATTTTTTAGTAATTTGTACTGTATTTTCCTTGCTAATATTGAAGTTACAGACCATTTAACTTTTGTGTTCTACTGAGTAAGATGACTTGTTGACTGTGAAAGTGAATTTTCTTGCCGTGTTGAGCAGTCAGAACATTCATCTGAGATCCTTGTAAGTGTAAGCACAGGCCATTTTTCACTTTGGTATCAATAAAATAATGTTGAACCTGGCAAATCAGGAAGATTAAGAAGTGGTTGCAAAAACTCTCAGAACTTTCCATGTTGGGTCCGCTAAATCTGTAAACCACAACAATATTCAATAAACAGAAACGCGTGTAGTAATGGGCAATATCAGCTGTCTGGATATATCCATTCAACAATGGTAAAATCCAATTCAAAAGAAAATAATCAAATTGTTGTCATGCATGAGACTGAAGCTTTTGACGTGTGCGAAAAAAGTAATTGACCCCTGGAAGAAAGCCTAATCAAATTCCTAATAAGGAAATTAAAAGAATGCACTAGGCTCTACAAACCAAGAGGATAGATACAGTTTTGGTATAGATTTGTGGTTATCAAAGCCAGTGGTCTGCTTATTACAGGGAAAACATTGATGTATGGTCACAGGCATTTGGGAAGCTAAGGCAGGAGGACAGAGACAACGCTTAGGAACTGCTTTGAACAGAAAAAGGGCTGAAAGTGCAGTTTCACAAGAAAAAAAGAGCAGGACAAAAAAAAAAACCCCATGATACAAGCAAGGTCTCAAAAACTTTAGTCACAAAGGTAAGCAGACAATTGGTGAATACAACTTTTTAAAACTCAAACAGTATACAGGTATGCCTTCAGTATACTGCCATTACAGTCAGGAATACTGCCCATTACTGTCGCAGTTTTCCAGAAATTCCTTGATAAATCTGTAAGGTAACATGTTTCTTTTTCTGCCTTCCTACTGAATGATGGGCTGTTTCATGTTTAAACCCCAAGCCGCTCTTTGTTGCCATAATCATTTGTTTCTTCAACTAAAAAAACAAAGTGCTTTGTATGCCCTTTGGCCAGTCTTGTGTGTGCCTTGATCCAATGCTACATGTACCAAGCTTTTAAAAACTAAAAAAAAAAAAGAAAAAAAAAAAAAGAAAAAACACCAAACAAAAACAATCACAAAAAAAGGGAAAAAATAAAATACCCACTTTTTCATACATAACTTATCTAAAGAATATACTGGTCTTATTGATGAATAAAGTTGAAAAATTAGTTCAAAATAATGCTGTACCTCTGCAGTGCACTGATAGGAAACCCACTCAGAACCTACTACGTAGCAGGTCATGAGCTTCACCTTTTTCTTTGTTCAGTTTGACAGTGTTACACTTGCAGGATTTCTTCATTATTAATTACTGGAAAACAAGTTTTCATAACTTCAAAGTGTGTGAACAATGAAAGGGAGGGAAGGCGTGGAGTTACAACCCCCTGAGATACATTTTTTTTCAACAGATACAGCAAATAAAAAGAAAAATACTTAATATTTTGGACAGTATCTCACACAAGAAGAAACGTATTCCAAACGCAATTCTATTTTAAGAGAACTTGAGCGGTTCTTGCCCTGTCCTTTTCCCTAAAAGTGGTAAAGGATGGAAGATGGCAAGAAAAAAAAGTGACCAACACGGAGACCGATGGTTTCAGCAGTCAGCCTGCAAACAGCTCTGCCAGGGACCCACCTAACTGCGCAGACCCAAAACGTCCATAACACACAGCTCTCTCCGTCCTCATTTTCCAGATGTGCCCAGGGACAGTCCTCTGCAAACTCCCTGTGCCACAGTACTGCTTCCTCAACCTCACCTTCAAAAACGTCTCCTGCAGTTCCTGAGCAGTGGAGGAGTCCCAGATGGAGAAGCAGCACTGCGCTTCCCTACCAGCCTCAAACAAATCCCACCTTCACACGGAGCACTGACTGGATCCACTGTGCCAAGCGTAACAGAAAGGGGCACGTTATGCGAAACAGCTGCGCTCCGCTCAGCGCAACGCGCTCAACAAGACAAATTTCTCTCTTTTTCCCCGTCAGATATAAATCTAGGGAAGGGCAAGAAAGGCAAGACTGAGCACAGTGAGCCTCATCACGTTCTTCTGCAGGAGGCTTCCCAAGCGGTATTTGGGAGAGGACAACCACCGCAGGTGGAGCAGGCAGAGCTGGTTTTCACCCGAGCTGGCGTATAGGCACCTCCTATCGGAGATACGTTTAATGGCCAGATCGCTGGCAACAGATTGCTAGTCCTTTGCCATCAGCTCTCTGGTAATAAAATTAAATAGGTTTTGCTGAAATTTCAAGCTCTTTACATGAAAAACTCTCTCCTAGGTGACTCCAATTTTGTGTTGTGAAAAGGGTAATGAAATAACACCGGGTGAGTACCCTCCCGTGCCTCTACCAAGGCACCTGAGATGCAGGCAGCCTGGTAATGGTACATCTACCGCACATCTCAGGTGATGCCACACGAAGGTCACATACAGGCTATTAAAACATCGCCATTTGAGGAGGAGATAACTATGAAACTTAAAATAGGAGGACTTTTTACGTGAATTATAGGTACTGTGAGGTAGTAGTATGCAAATCCAAAACAACTTCAACAAGTTGGCCCAGTTGTTCCCAGTTCACCTACACTAGAGCGAGTGAAAACCTGGCCAAGGGATTCTGTCTTCTGCAGAGCGCCCGGCCAGGTTTGCAGGGAGAGCTGGTGCCTTCCTGCCACAGTTGATGTCGATGGAAAAACCGTCACATCCATGCATGTAACATCTTCTTTAGGTCCTACAGCAACTTTCACGCAACGTGCATAATATTAAGATTAATGTGGCAAATGAAAGACTGCTTTCAAACTAAACTCTGGGCTTTTTTTTTTCCTTTGGATATTACATAAATTTCTATTCTGCTCCATGTCACGCCCATCTCTTCAAGACTTCCACTTACCATAGCCTGCAGTTACAGCATGCAGCGCTCTCTAGCACCACGCATAAATCTGTTCTATTAGACAGTTATATACGTAGGCAAATCGGATTACTACACTGAGCAGTTTACTCAACACATCTATCAAAAAAACATTAATCCACATAAAACTTATCTCCAGTAATTTTCTAATTCCATGTTATTTCATGTTCGGTTCAATATTTAATAGGGAAGTGAGGAGTGGATTTTTTTTCAGTGTTGCCTAAGCCTCCGTGCAGGGTTAATTTAATCAGTATACTCCATATTAAAATACTACGCCAAGTATCTTTTATATTCTTTATCAGGGGATCACCTCTTAATTTTTATTTATATTGCTATCCTGAATTGCTCACAGTTCTGTTTTTACCTGAAAGCTAACTCCAAAAAAAACCCTGGTACTCTGGAATCCATATTAATTTTGTCTTATCTTGGTACCCTCCAGAACTGAATTTGCTTCATTTATAAACTATTACCTAGCTTTGTACAACAGCCTGAAATGCAACAACCATTGGGTTTTGGGGGTTTTTTGTTGTTGTGGGTTTTTGTGTTTGGGCTTTTTTTGGTTTTGTTTTGTTTTTTTTTTCCTCCTGGCTTTAACAGTACCAAATTCAAAGTATTATGGTCTTGGAACACAGTTACCATTTCTTCTGCTAATGCACTAGCTAGCATGCAAGCTATATTGTGCCAATGCTGTACATATTGAATGTAGAGCAGCAAATGCAATAAAGCAAGAGCAAAAGTAATAAAGCCTTATTTGCTATTAAAATAATTTACTGATGACATAACTCACTAAAGCACATATATAGACTTCTCTACTATGTAAAAGAATGCAATTTTGCATATTCACCTGCAGCTGAAATTGGATAAAATCTTCAAACGTGAGCTGGCAGATGCCATTTGCCTCGATTTATCCAAAACTCATTTGTTTGGGATACTTTTGGATGGAACTGTAATTCACATGGATATCCCCTGCTTCCAAAAAACCTTAATCTTGCTTCCAAATCCATATATTGTTTCAGCATCACCTTGGGACTGATATTTGTTTAATTAACTGTTTCTTTACTAATAACCAGCATAACAAAAGCTTCAAGCCACAAGCCAGCACTTACAACCAATGAAATTGTTTGGTGTTTTTTTACAAAGCATAAAGTCACTGGAGACTTTCTTCTTCCAAACTAGCCCAGAGTGGTTCGTCCAGAAAGGAAAAGCCCACTGACTGCATTCAGATGTGAAAACTTTACACTTTTTTACTTTTTTTTTTTTTTTTCCAAATGTATTTAATTTTGGGGGTGGTGGAGAAGGAGTTCTACCCTTGTGATGAAATTATACTGAATTTCATCAGTATATGATGAAGGTACAACCACGACACAGGTATCAGGTTCTGGACACAGTTGCTTTGAAAGTTTTCTTTTGGTAAATGTGTGTTTGGTTTAAGTTTAATAGTTCCTGCTCTAAAAGAAAAAAAAAAAATAAATAAAACCATACAAAGAACATGGATCTCACTAAAACAACGACAGAGCATCTAGCTCAAAACAAATATCACCTGCATTTTACCAGCACTGGTCATCAAGCAAGATACTCATTTTAGGGTAGTCTTTAAATGACAACTAAGAAACATTCCTGCCCCACGGGGAAACCAAAACACTTCAACAAAGTAGGTGTTAAAAGAAATAACCAACCTCTGCATTATTGATGGTCTAAGGCAAACACACATTTTGGAAACTGAACAAATGTCCATCAGTCATAGACATTGTAAATGTCCTGCACCTGAAACCTACTGGCCAGAAGTGCAGAATTGTATTACCCAGCTCAACTGCTTTTCTGAGCCCCTTTGTGTTGCCTTAGGATGAAAACGTAGTGAAGTCACAGTGTAAAACCCCTCAAGATTAACAACATGAGCCGAAAACACTTTTTGAAATCTGAAGCTGGACCTTCTAAGCTTAGCAAGAACACTCATAAATAAGTTATAAAAATAGAAGCGTCTTAATAGGGCTAATTAAATAATCTGACTTGTTCAAGCTGGTTGATAGTGTTCATATAGGCTGCTACTCTGTCCTGAACAGCCCTCTTAAGTAATCAGAAAAGGGAGGAGATCATAGCCAAGTGCTAGTGCGCGCTCCTGTCCCCTTGCTGAGCTTAAGGAATATCTATCTATAGACGCAGCCGTGGAAGGTTTAATTGTTCAAAATCAAGAGACTGCATGATGCTTTCTAATCATTAACTGTGGGAACATCATTTACAAAAGGATGAAATTATTTGCATATTATGCATAATTTAACTTCTTAAACTTATGCAAAATATTTTAAAAATCATTTTGATTAGAAATGCACATACGATTTATGTAATACTGATCTCCTCCAGTGGTCTTAGTCCCCGATAAATGCCTACTAGGCAACTAGCTTTCCACATGAAAACAGGCGGGTTTTTGGGAGTGTGGGGATTGGTTTTGTTTAGTTTAGGGTTTCTTCTTGTCTCAGTTTTTTGTAATTGAAGAGGCATAAACAATTTCACTCCAAGTCTTTCAGTTTTCATTGGATACAAAAGTTGACAATTTCAAGTGAACACCTATTTCACATCAACACGTATTTAAGGCAGGTGCTGGTGTGGTTAAAGATCTCCCCACAAACTCCTTTCCCCATCTCCCTTCACAGTACCGCTTCTCCAGGATTTTAACTTGAAGTCTTGCTTTTATTGCAAAGATTGTGCTAGGTTAGCGAGATCAGTTCTCACCACTGTAAGAGCCTATTCAAAATGTGGGACTTTTTAATTCTGAGATGCACATGAGCAGCTGTACTTACATGCAGTTAGGGACCAGAAGCAGCATCTTTCAGGCTGGGTAATACACAGCAGGCCACGTCAAATCTAAGCCTTTATCCAACTGAGCCTGCTATATTAATATAATTTCTTTAACTACTGTAAAAAGCATTAGAGCTAAGACAGTAAAAGAACATGTCCTTACCTTACATACCATCTTAGGCTACCACTCTGTATGTGTAAAGTGGAATTTATTTGGCTTCCTTAAACTTGTGCTGTTTTTCCATGGAGTAAATGGCAAAATAAATAAATAAAAGATTTTAGAAAAGCCAAACCCTTCAACACAGGAATGCTGATGTTCTGACAAAGCAAAGGATTTAAGAAGTCACATCATAACTGCAGAAGTACATGCAAAACCCAAGCCTGTATAAACCCTCTGCACTTTTCAATTGTGTGCATTGTATGTTCACCCCCTATTCAAGCTACATCAATTAGAAACAAAAGTTACTTGCATCACGCTGCTCTAACAGGAAATAAACTAGAAACGGTCTATTTTTATTTCCTACACAGTTTGAACAATGATGTAATAACACAGACAAGTACAGAAACTGTGGGGTTTTGTTTACCTGGTTACAATAACCTTCCTAAGAAAGGTTGAAGGCACTTATGTTTGAAGCCTGACAGAATATTTTACTGCCCATAAGGAACGTGAGCTCATTAACAGAAAGCAAGCCATATACAGGGAAAGTGCTAACCCAGCAAGTAAACATATTTTAGGGTATTAGCTGATAATGCAGAACCTCTGTGCCTAATGTCTTTAAAGTAATTATTTTACTCTAAGAACTCATTAATGGCATGTTACCTACTTCATCCACTAAAAACCTTTTCATTTCTCTCTGATACAGAAATGACATACAGAATGCAAAATTAAAAATTAAGAAAAAAAAACCCCATGCTATTCCCAGATCTTGGAAGTTGTTTCAGTTGCTAAAATTCAGCCAAAGTGAAAAGTCAGGTACAGGAGAATACCACCGGGGGAGCTGAATTGCAGACCTTATACGATTTCCTTACATAAATGCAAAAAAGGCAGTGCTGGCAGCGACAGAACTGCAGGTAGGACCTCAGGCAGCTCAACCACGGCTGTCTCAGACAGACCCCTCAGCTCTCCCAGGTAAGTGTCTCGCTGCTTTTGACTGTAAGAAAATTTTTGTCAGTACTTTAAGGGGTCAAGAAGGTTGAGCACTAGCAGGACCATAACTACCTCTAAGCTCTTCTTTCTTCTTTTTTTTTTTTTTTTTTTAAGCTCTTCTTTTTTTTTTTTTTTAATTAAGTTCATTGAGAGTTTGTTCAGTAAACACGACTGTCTTGCATGTAAAAACCTCTTCACTGCTCATTGTACTTGCTGATACATAGTGGAATAGTGCTAAATCCTCCTTAAAGAGTTTGCAATTAAATCAAAGGTAGGCACATCACAAATTATTTACCCTGAAAACCTCCACTATTACCTGAGCTTACAAATACATGATCTTGGGGGGTGGGGGTGAGAATCATACTCTTAAGATAAAACTGCTTTCAGTGCTGCTGCTTTCCTCTGGCCCACATAGGCACTCAGAAGTTCAAATAAACAAGGTCAATAAAAGAGAATTTTGGGAGAGGTGTGCAACGCCACAAAATAACATTTCCACTATGAAAAATTAAATTATACTGAAAATAAGAATGACTATTTGCTTTATCATAGCTTGTACGTGTCTCTAAGTGCTCAGGTCTTTCATTAGCTGCTGGCCTGGAGACCCAACAGATGACAGGGGTGCACTGATCAGTGTTCCTTGGGTGCAGACAGGCATTAAGAGTAGCCAAATGCACCTAAACAACAGCAACAGGGACCAGTTTTGTCAAAAGAAAAAGTCTCAATTGTTGGTTTTCTCCAAGAAGTTTTGTTCCAAACTCTGAAATCTATTCCTATCCTATGCTAAGTTTCAAAAAACCAAGCAAACGAACAAAACAAAAAAAAACCCACCCAAAGAACAAACAACATAGCTTTCAAGCATGGGTGATATGACACAATGCCCGGTTTTGCCTGTAAAATAAATTTTAAAGTTTTGTCTAATTGAATTCATACCCAATGCTAGCTATCATGAGTACATTTTATTTAAGTCCCCCATCATCCCCCTCAACATTTTTCAACACATAATCTGCATAGAGGTAAACAGAAGTTTGTACAGCACGGTTCATCAGCATCTTCCCATTTCCCCTGTGTTATCAACGGGCTTACCTTTTGTATCATTTTAGTCATTAAATATTAAAAGCACAAGAAGCAATTTGTCAGTTTAGGTTTTAGGGTATTAGAGATGGGAGAGGGAAAGGAAGGAGAGACATTACACTAGGATGCTAATTAGGGAAAACAGTGTGCAACAATATGCTGCAGGTAGATTCCTTGTTGTACTGACAGGAAAAAAACCAACCACCAAAACAAAATCCCACAAGCATCAAGCTTGCACAGACCCAGCTATGCAGACAAAAGGACCTATCAAGCTGCTCGTGCAAGAAATGCATCTTGTTCCCAAAGCAACTGCATCATGTTGGGAAGGGAGGGGAAGGGAAAGGAAGGGAGTCACTTTCTTTGATACTAATTGGAAGGTGATATCCCGCACGCCGTGAAGGAGCACCCCGCTGACGTGGTAAGTATAGGCTTGATTGTCCTAAATGTCCACTTCAAACTCAATACTAGCGTTGCTGCAAAAGTAGAGAGCAAGCAACCCAGCATATACTTCCAGAGACTTCAAAATGAACCCCAAACAAATCAAAAAACAACTAACCCTGCAAAATCCTCAAAAAGCACCTATCAAATTGATTTCAATCCAGCGACTCGGTACAAAGTCAAAGGATGTAAGCTCTTCTAATCCCACCCTTTCAGCTCTTCCAGGCTCCGGCAGACACCTCCTGTAAAGGATGGGAGCCCCGCAAGCTCAGCAGTGCCTCACCACACAGCTCTTCAGCCATTTGTGACCTGACAGCTGTTGGCTTTGGGTTTACACACTGCAAAAACAACTCACGAGGCGAATAGTGTGAACGGTACCCCGTTCCAGTCCAGGAGATTTCATTACAATGAGTTTAGCTCTGGGCAAGCTGCCATAATAAGCACATTTTTGACAGGTATTTTATTTTTCCTCCACAGAATACCTAACACTACTGAAAGCACTGACTGCCACATTAAATACTGTGGGTTTATTAGAAAGAAAAAAAAAAAAGCAAAACAAAGAAACAACACAACCAACCAAACAAACCCACCAAAAAAACCCACAAAAGCCAGCTATTGTTCTCCTCCTGCTAATAAAGACTAACTTTATCCTTCAATATAATCCCTCCAAATCAATTAAAATGCATTCAGTGGGTTGAAAGGGTGCTAGTGAAGTATTAACAAAAGCCTGGTTTGGATTATGCAAAACTTCTGCAGCAATTGGCTGATGCAAAGATTTCAGTGGCAAGGAGATTTCAAGAGAAGCAAAATAAATCTAGCTCTTAAAAATATTTCTTACTTTGTTTCACTCACTAGTTCTAGCAACATAGTAGGTCAAATCCCCACATCACCAACCTCTTTTCAAGGTTTGCAAGTTGATCTACGAATAAAATGTGTAGTCTCTGAGTAATTCATAGAAATCTCTACAGCACAGCCATAACCTGCTGCTTAAAGACAACCAATATGAAAATGCCTTAGAACAGAAGCTGCTCTGGGTACGCTCAGGTCTGTCACTATGAACTGATGGACCCATCTAGAACGTGCTCGAGCCTTCCCAGGAATGAAGACAGGGAATTAGCCATGCTGGGCATCAATGGATGTTGGAGACCTGCCAAGGCATTTATTTATTCACATATCTCACAACCTGCTAAAATGCTGGTATGGAGAGGGGAAGATTTTTTTTGCCCTGCCCAGAAGAAGCGCCAGCAGGTGCTGTTACCTGTGCTAGGTACCAAGAAACCCAGGGTCACGTTCTTTACTGCTTTTGCATTTGTAGGAAGCTGCTTCTGACATCTCACTGTGGGGCTTCATCAGACAAGGGAGAAAAATCAGAGAATTTTAAAGGCACTGGCAAGTGTCTGATCTTTCAAGACATCATCGCTAATCTTCACATGATCCAGCCTGCTCAGTAATCAAGACAGAAGCCCCGTGCAGGTGCAAATTAACGCTACTTACGTCCCAAAAACAAGTAAGAAAAAGGATATGGAATAAGTATGCCCAAAAGCAACATTAAATTTATTCTCCACGATCAGATGGGGGATTACTAAAGTTTGCTTCACCTCACACAAAAAAAAAAAAAAAAATCTAAACAAACACGACGCTATCTCCACGCCATTAACCATTTGGCTGAGCTGGTTAGTGCTACTTTAAAAGGACCACAGACTCAATGGCAGCAGGAATAGGAAGACACAGAGTGCTCCTCAGCTCCTCCAGTGATTTTCAGACACTGCCAAGACAAAAAACCCAACTCTTACAAGACAATTTTTTCTTGTTCTTCTTTGGGGTCTGTCAACAGAAAAATTAAGAGGATGATCATGGTTCTTTTAGGGCATAATGCATCTCAATGACCTAATATGAGTAAACAGTATAAACTTATGGCACGCCACTTGTTCAGGTGCAGGACAGACGCCTGAAGAGCAGCCCTCTCATCAATCCCAAGACACCACGTGCCAACCTGAAGCATCCTCTTGGAAAAGGACAGCAGCCCTGTGAGCTCCCAGGCAAGCAACTGCAGCACGGGACCCTGAGAGCACATGAAGAACTGCCAGTATTTCCCCAGACTGCTGAAGCGCAACAGGGAGGTGGCCCATTGATACACGGGCACTAGGAAGTGGTCCAAGACCTTTTAAACTCTAATTCACCTGAGAGCTAACCCAGATCTGACTATTTCTCTAATGATAAAAATCGCTCACTACTTAATACCTGTGATACATGATTATATGCTGATGATGCAGGTTCTTTGGACGCTGCAAAGTGCTGGGGGGGGGTTGTTGTTAAACTGACAGTTTTGCAGGAGTAATCATTATACCTGTCCAGAAAAAAAACCATGTCCTATATGGTGAAAGGCAATGATGATAACTGCAGGTGTTTCATATAAGAATAAAACTAGCAGGAAATTAAAGGTTGGGGGGGTACACGACAAAAAAAAAAAACAAACAACAACCCAAAGCCCAAAACACTCCTGCCCACTGTAGTGACCAGCATCCATATTCCAACTTTAAAAAAACAAAAACAAAAAAAAAACCAAAACCAAAAAACCTGTAAATATTCTGTGTCCAGAAAAATCTCTTTTACAAATGCACTTTGTAAGGTCTTTTTCTAATACTCTTTCTTCACTGATGAATTTTCAAAGTTCTTACAATCAGCTTTAAAGGGACCAGCAATTCTTTGCTCAACTGTAGCAGCAATAGAAGGAATTGGCACAATATGCCAGAGGAATGTAAAATGTACTAACCAGATATGAAACCAGTTATAAAATACTGAAATCCACACAAGTACATATCCGATTGTCTGTTTAACACTGCAAAATTTGTGATATTGACTTTTCCATTCAAGGGTGCTCCAGATGACACCCAGAACTCTCAAAAAGCATGTATTATGCACAGCCGCAGTGCAAATGAGAAAATTAGGGTTCCAAATCCATCTGTTCTCCATTTTCTTCAGAAGTATAGTGTATAATAATAATAACTTATTTCCCCTTTAAAATTAAATTTCATCAGTCATTGTCCTTTAAAATAAAGATACAAACATATGGTCAGATATTTTTCTGTATAGAGCATCATCATTCCTATGGTAAAATTAATAGCTCTTCCAAACAATTTTTGCTAAGCAGCCAAAATCCAAAAGTAAAGACTGAGCAAATTACAATACTAATACTAATTTATTAAGCTACTTTCAAACGTGTTCAGCTTCCCCTTTTCTTTCTTTGCTGCATTACAGGACCACTTGATAAAGCAAAATTGCAGATGTTCAACCCTTTGTTTACTATGATAACTGTGGCTGAAAACAAGATGAAGTGACAGCACCAGGACTACCTCGCCCTACCAGGAGTTAACGCTGTGCCGGAGTAGTTGCTGCTGGAGGATATTAAATAGCATCTGAAGGATGATGTTACCAGGGGTGCTCTGCAGTCCAGACACCCAGGAAGGCAGGAGCGAGAGCCTTGGAGAGCTGCTACCATCTCCCTTCTATGAACCACCTGGATACCTTTCCTAATACTTTGTTTTCTGGTCTATGCAATGTGTTTTCTTATACCTGCCATCTATGAGGACTTGGACACGTTACATCAAGTCAAGCCTGCCACGTTTATCGCCTCTATCAGCACTAATTCTGCTGGCTTTTGAGGCAGCAATAAAACTCACATTGCTCCGCTGCAAGCAGAGGTTCCTCGCAGCCGAGCACTTCCGAACATACTGCGGGTTCACAAGACTGAAGTGCTCAACTTCCATTTGCAGGTTGTCCTGTCAAATTATCTCATTACAGGTACACCTACCTCACAAAAACTTTGTTTTTTCAGATCTTCCTAAAGCAGGTGCTTTTGAGGGCAAGCACCATAATGTTTGGTCTTTGGGACTGCATTTTAAATAACAAAAGCTAAAAGGCTCTGATTAATCAAAGGGATTTATTTTTTTTTCCCTATCAGAAGATCAACTGTTTCACACATCTACTGTTGGAAAGAAAAGAACAAATCCAGGCAATATTTTCTATTCCCCACTCCTACACTAAGAAACGTGTGACATTTATAACCACGGTATAAAAGCTCATTAATACTATGCGCTGACCTATATAAAAAGGGTTATTGGCTTAACACAATAGGAGACACTCTCATGGAAAATGGGCAAGGAAAGGAGAGAACAGCTCAAGATAAGCCATCTCTCCACAAACACTGGCTCAAAGGATGAGATCATTAAATGACAGTATTAAAAGTGGCCAACATTTTTCACCTCCTCTCTGCTCATTTAAAAACCAGTTTAGAACTGAAGAATAAAAGCCCAGCGAACACCCCAGTACATTTTAAAAGGTAATTCTTTCAAAGGGCTGATAGCAGGCAGGGAGTGGGAGAAAGGTTTATTTTAGTTGAGCTAATCTGACAGACTGGCACCTACTCAGAGGTGTTGGAAGAAGTCTGGCACGTCCACGCAACCACCAAGAGCAGCAGTAAATCCTTAAGGAAGACAGGGCTGCCTATGCCTTACATTGGCTTTTTAAATACTTCTCCTCTAGAAGTTCTCTTTTCTCCAAAGAAATCATTTAAAGCAAGCTCCCAATCAATGTGCTCTGAAGAGAGTTATTTCCAACACTTGACCTTGAGGTTTGCCAAGACTAGTTAATGCTCAAGGCACCGTGCCCATGGGGATGCACCACACAGGGTGAGAAAATAACCTGCCTGCCAGCCAAAGTGGATTCCGTATATACACCCAACACCTCCTCATAAAACCATCCTTTAGCTTAAATAACTGTGCTTTTTTTTTTGTTTTCCCCCTTCTATATACAGATGGAGAGCAATCCTATCTCCACACAGGTTTTATTTCTCTAGGCTGAAGCCAAGCTCTTCTGTGATGCTTACAAAAAGGCTGGCCAAGCCTTCCACCAGCATCCCAATTGCCCTTCCTCGACCTGTGGCAGCTTAAACACAAGTAGGACACCTTCATTCTTTGCTGCTCCCAAATGATGAGGCTGAGCTTAGAGAAGAAATTAATATCATCAGTCCTTAAACACATGACATTCTCCTGAAACAAATTAACGGCAGAGGAAAGTGGTTCTTCTCACATAATAATCCAGTCCTCCCCCGCCTTGCCAACATCTCTCGGCTTTGGAGCTGGCAAATTTATTTAGCATGCTTCTAATTCTTCTGTAAAGGCTGCTAATGAAAATATTAAATAAGGCATGATTTGATCCTTGAGGAACTCCAGCAGTAACTTCATATGTTCAACAGAACGTAAAAAACTTGCGGCGATACAAGGTTATCAAGAATGACAGTGTTGAAAGACTTCAGTCTTTAAGGGTATTTTTGCACCTCAAAAACCCTTCTTGCAGGATTACCGTGATGCAATCAAATTATGCCCAATTATCTAAAGTATTTTGAGCATTTATGCCAGCCACCCACCCAGAAGAAAAACAGAAACTGAAATAAGACTGTTCGATGCACACAGATGCAGCAAGACCAGTGACTACTTATAGTCAAACTAAACCGAAAGGCAGCCACCGTCATCTTCTGGTTCTCCCGAGAGGTCCCTATCATCCACATGAAGATGCTTTTTTAGCATCACAAAACAGCTTGCAAAGCACAGATCCCCTATGATAGCGCAATTAACTCATTTCCTATACTGAAATCTCTATACAGTGAACAGCATTTTAATTAATTCTTTAAATATATATTCCTCCAATAGGTTAAACCTTAATTAAAATTAAAAATGCCTGATAGCATCTTCTTATCTGGTTACAGATGCATTTTTTAAAATTTGCGGTGATGATATAGCAACCACATCAAAAAGGATACATTTTTAATTTAAATTTTTTTTCAGTTCAGCATAACACTAAGAAAATTAATTCAATCTGCATTTACACTCACGAAATCCATCTCCTGTTTCTGTAATAAGTATATTTGTTTTGTTTCAAACACAAATTTTAAAAAACAGTTTTGGACTTTGCCCTGGGCACGCCTCTGACCACCAGAGATTCGCTGATGCTTCATCTCCTATCTCATTAGTTATTGCTTAATTGGAACCCCATTTGAAAGAAGCCGAATAAAAATGGACCATTTAATTATCATGAGACATGAAAGAGGCAAAAAGTTCTTTGTAATCCAAGCTGCTCCTCAGCAAGTTTTTATCATGTTTATCACAGACATCACACATGACTTTACCCTCCATCTATATTTCAGCTCTTCATCTCCCCGTGCAGCTCTTCAGTCAGCACATCTGCCACCACTCCTACATTCATCCTCACACAACGTTCCTGGCATCGGGAAACACCACCATCCCGCTGCTGGGAGACAGGTTCATGCAGTCCATGAACACCCCCACCACCAGCCGCTTCCCAGGCCCCACCTCAGCCTTTATCTCACTTTTAAACAAGACAGCCAGCACAGCAACTGCAGGAAAAGCTCCAGCAATATCTTTTAGTCGTGTAGAGTACGCGCAGGGGTCCTTCCCAAACCTACCGGGGTTCCTTACAGCTCTAAAGCGAGCAGCACTTCCCCAGTACTAGCATTACCCTTAAATATTGATTAAAACAAAAAACCAAAACAAAACAAAAAAACAAACAAAAAAGAAGTTTATTTTGATTCACTCTCTTTAAGTGCACCCTCTTTTCTTTATAGCCACCTAATTAACGAAACTGACAAGTTTACAATGCAAGCACAGAATAACCAAGTTTACCTATTAACATGCACAACTAAACACTGAATCATTTCAGTACTTCCCCACCATCCTTGTTCAGGAACCATTTATGCACAAATGCCAAATTATGTTCTGTTTTCGGGCTCGGGCATCTGAGTGTAATTTCAGCTTCCCAATAAATAACAAAATGTGCTCAAAACCGGCAATTTACTTGAGAAGCATTCTCAAATTTCAGTCATGTCTGAAACCGCTGTCTGAAAGGCTTATTCATGAATTGTAAATTAAAGTGTTACTGCTTTATATTATGCAAATAGCCAAATACTAGCATTGTAACAGAAGCAATGAGCTTGTTATCCTGTCAGTCCTGTAAGCAGACAGACACCTTCTTAGTGCATGATTTCAAACAGTGCTGGTGTGTTGCCTTAACTATACTAGTTTTGATACTAATGCAGGATTTACCACCAGTTTAAGTGAGATGAGATGCACCCAACAATGAGCACTTCTGAAAAGCCAACCATTTACTTCTAACATGGTATGCAAACATTGTCATACTTTGTAAAAATACCCACAACAGCATTTATATGAACAAATGCAAGCTACCCAATGAACTCGAGCAACAGAAAAATGAGATACCAGATATCAAGACCTTCATTTAAAAAAAAACAAAAAACATCACATGATGCATTCTCAAAATGCAATAGCCTCACCTGTATGTTCGACAATTAGCTTTCATTAGGTGAATTATGTAACTAAACAGTTGTGTGTGCAAAAAAAAAAAGAGTACGTGCAACCATCTTAAATTCAGATCATATACATCTCGACAGTCATCCTTTATGGAAAAATTATGCATATGGTGCGTGTGGGTGGACTGGGACCACGAAGGGTTGCGTGTTACCTCGTTGCATCTCCATAATGCAGGGCAGGGTGGAGGGTTCAAAGGAGGCTGCGCGCCTGTCATACACATCAGCACATAAATCAGTGTATCTGCATCAGCAACTCAAGTCACATGCACCCCATTAAACGCTATAAAATTACCTCATCCCTGCACCACTCAAGCAAGCATCTTCAGACAGACACTGCCTCCCACCCGCTCCCATTCAGGTAACAGCCTTGCAGACGGCAGGGGACAGGAGGACAGGCTGTGCCAGGGCACATCGACCGGCACGGCACGGCACCCGGCGTGCTGGGGCACGAGATCCCCACCTCCAGCAGAGCGGGTAGCACTGAACAGCCAGGCTGATACTGGCTCCATTTAAGATGCAAGTCCGACAATGGTAGCACAGCTGTGACTCCTGCAATGGACAAGGGGATGACAGGTGTACCATGCCACCAGGTACAGGGGCGCAGTCCTGACTGCCCTGCCACTACCGCACGCAGTCTCCTGGCCTGGCTGGGCAACAAGGCATAAATCAACCCAAGCGTAATTTTGGAAGTAAACGGGATTCTGAAAGCAGGAACACATCTGAGCCCCCAGTCCACCCTATTTCATTCCAGAGCAGTTAGCAATACATTTGCTTATATTCAACCTTCTTTTTCTCCTCATTTAAATTTATTACATTTTACAAAGCTGTACTCAATTTTAATGCATTTCTGCTTCAGTCTTTTCCACTGCGTTATGCTACTTTCTTTATAACTTGCATTACAGAGCAGCTTCCGACATCCATGCGCTTTTGTTCAGAACAGAGGTTTCAAACGTATCTGTCATGACAAAACAAAAAAGGAAAAAGCTAATCTCTAGTGTCTTGGGATACTAAAACATCGATGGTATTTGCACGCTACAGCTGAGAACAAAATACTGATGGAAGCATCAAGTGGCATTTCTATAAGCAGACAGGGGGAGCAGAAATAAAACTCAGACACAAGGAAAGGAACTGGTATGGAACCTGATAAGCCACTTGTTTCCTCTCATTTTTCACAGCAATAAATTAAATATTCATCTATATAACTGGGTTTGGGGCTTGTTTTAAAAGTGGCTAACAGGGTTTGCACAGCTTGCAGGCTGAGGCACGTTATGCACAACCAAGGCAGTTGTCACCATCATTAAAACCACAGTGACATCAGACATACTGCACCATCAGAAACAGTGCTGGAAAAAAAAGGATATTTGCATGTATTTTGTTTCCTGAAATACCAGTACACACAGAGCTCTGGCCTGCAATCTAAACACCGGGGGAATGCTTCCTCTTAAAATGCATTGCTACTGCTCAAGTGAGAAGTTTTCTGCTGATGGGTTTTATGTGCATCTAAGCTGAGCCAAGCGAGCTCAAGACAATCTAGCAATTCCACCATTTACCATGTTACAGTAATATATGGCTTTTTTCTTGTTCATAATTATATTCTCAGACTGCACAACAGACTCTTCTATTCCCAGTACCCTACAACTGACAATGCTGTTATAATGTATTCAGTAATTTATTTCCAAACCTTAAAAAAAAAAATATATATATATATACAGAAACCAAACAGCAAACAGTGCAACAGCATACTGTCCATGCTTCCACAAACACTTGAGCCAAGTGCACTTACACATAAATCAAACAGGCACAATCCAGTTTAAATACAACTCCTGCAAGGCTTTTTCATTAGCGCACTGTTTATACTTTTGTCATCTTTCGACTAATTTTATTATATAATACTGAGAGATTTACTATATTACATTACAGCCCAGCTAGTCATAACAAAATTAAAAAAGTTAATTTTGTTTCTGTTTCAGAAGCTTGACAGTGTGCTAGCTTTCCATAAGTGCATTTTTCTGAAATCCCTCTTTTGTTCACCCTTCACATTCTACATTAAGAAATACATGTCCTATGTACTATTCTATTTTAAAAAGCATACCTAAGAATGCTTCCATTCTTGCGTGCATTGCCACTTCAAAAAAAAAATCATATAGTTTTTATATTTTTTAGCTCCTTCTCTCTTTCGCCCCAACCTATTTTTTCAGGGTCTCCGGTCACGCAGTAATAGCTCAGCAGTTCAGCACTGACCTCACGGAAAAAAGATATAGGGCCACTGCCTTCATATTTCCCTTACTTGAAACAGCACAAATAATTCTACTTAAATTGGTGAGATACATTTATGGCCCATTTTTGAAGACGGGAACATAATTCTGGTGAGCTATTACTAGCTTTTTGTCTTTTTTTATTGTCTTCCTTAAACAGCTGCTACTGAACACTGTCAGAGGCAGGATGATGCTCTGCCCTGAGACTGCTGTGCTTGGGGATGAATCACCACCAGCACCATCAGAGAGAGGAGCACCACGAGGATTAAACCTACTGTTGAACGTTACACACCCATTTATCTCCATTTTACAGTTTAACTGGTTTGGGGGTTTTGTTTTATTCATGAGTGTTTTGTTCATATTTCTTAGTTCCTCAGCAATAATACACAAGAGGGTCCAGAAAATTATCCAGACCAAAACAAAGGCTCCCAATGCCTGTATCGCCAAACTAGAGTCTTGCTTCGAAATTCAAGCTTGGTGTACCATATATTCACGTAGAGAAAAGTTTTGGCCCAGAAGACTGCGTAACGTGCATTATGTGCAGAACAGAATAAAACAGAATGATAGGAAGACAACCATCATCATACAAGTTGCACATACAGCTTGATGCACACAAAAATGCACGTTAAATATACACCTAGAAGCCAAGTTACTGATAAAAACACCTTTCACAACACACAGTGAATTATGTACCTTGCATTAAGGATTTTCTAGCCTTTTTATTTGCAACTCATTTTAAAAGGACCGCTCGGGGGGACTGTTGGTTTCAGACTGATTACTTCCAGATTGTGTCAAATTTTCCCACATACAGAAACAAGTGGCATGCTGAATTTGGTCACATCAAGGCTTTTCCACCAGCTGCTTCACAACCACTTAGAGACATCTGGATGCAATTATGACTTTACTGCAAAGTTTTTATTGGTTGGGTTTTTTTAAACACTGGACCACAGAAATCATGTTCCTCATTCAATTCCCATTGAAGAGAACAGGGTGGTTTCCATAGACTGATGACTTTTGGATAAGGTCTCATAAGAAGATGAAAAATAAGAACTCTTTGTCTACCAGGAAAAGAGGTTAATCTCTTATCCTTAAAGGCTGCACATCAAAGAACTCCAAAGTTGCATGGGATTGCTGTGTGCAAAGTCCAATACGTGGCCGTATCAGCAGGTATATTTATAAAACCCAGTATTTTCACCAGCATTGTTTTCTAGGTGGCATATTACAATATTTCACAGTTTAAAATGAAAAATATGTAAAACACATCTTCAAGCCTAAGGACTTGGATTCAAAAAGACTAAGCTCTTCTCAGTGAGGTAGCAAGTTGTCAATTCAAAGAGATTAGCCTTTAAGTTAGAAAAAAAAATATAAGACCGC
The DNA here is from genome assembly GCA_035590215.1 of Microhierax caerulescens. NCBI lineage: Eukaryota > Metazoa > Chordata > Aves > Falconiformes > Falconidae > Microhierax > Microhierax caerulescens. The sequence continues at coordinate 7,849,744 of JAVJGJ010000032.1, read as the reverse complement.
TAATTTTATCCATGGATTTTCTTTTCTTTTAATTTCTCTACAACTAAGATACAGCAAACCCTTATCTGAGTAGGGTTTACTTTTATACCATCAATTTGTCACAAATCATAGTAAGACATTCATATATATTTTATATCTAGTCGATGTAGTTAAAGGCAAAACTGCTTAAACACACCTAGGGATGGGGGAATCCAGTAAACCCTTTTCCCAAGGTGAGAGGTACGGCTGCCACACAAGATTTTCAGCTCAGGCATCTTCAGGAGATGCTAATCCCAAGAGGCACTTTGAAATAAAACATGCATTTGCCTTAAAGACCTCTACAGAAACCTCAGTTCCAAATTCAGTCCCACATTGTGCCACCTGTGATAAAGCCATCTCTGCAATAGTCAACCCCAGTAAGCGCTTTAAGAGAGCACAGCTTGTAAGTCACATGCATAATGACCACAGATGCATATTAAAAAAATAAAATTCTTCTTTGCTCAAGCATCCACAACCAACAAGCCATTAAGGAAAGCGAGAAGGTTCTAGTTTTACTGTAGTTGCTAGCTATGGCTGTCAACAATCTACAGACTTCACAGCTTCGCTTTTGCCCAGAAACATTTGAAGCTTCTTTTGTTTTTCCAGATAGCCATGATTATAGGAAAGCAGCTGCCTTAATGAACCATATAAAGCATACTGGAAAAAGAGGCTGGGGATGAGACCTGCCTACTAAGAAGTTTCTCTGCTACTGTTTTTCCTCCTTGTCACATACTCAGTCTCTGAAGTAAACACGCATTCCTCCTCTTCAGGATACTTAAAACAAAATATGTAACAACACTATATTCTACCTTTTCTTAGAACTGTGTTGACAGTGTTGATCTTAACTTTAAAAATAAAGACTGAGTAGGCTCAAACCAATATTCTTAGCAAAGCAGGCTTTCTTCAAAGTTTAAAAATCAACAAGTGAGACAAGTTTGCCTTAGCAGCCTTTTAATAAAACTAGAACCTTGCCTGCTTCTTTCATTAGCGATGGACCAATTCCCAATGTATCATTATGCTGAAATACAAACTGCCAGAATTCTTCTCTGGCATGCCAGTAATGATGTGGCTGTTCCATTTTGAATATGACAATTGACGTTTTGCATATTCTGAATAATCCTATACATGGTTGTTCACTTTCATCTGGCTCGTTCAAATCAGGCCATAGTTAGCAGTAACTGAAAGTTATCAGACTATGAGAAATTAGATAAGGGTTTCATTCCTTGGTAACAGTTAACATCTTTCTTTTCACTCTAAAAACTTGGAGATTGGTACCTGCAAAGCTCTCTTCTCTACCTGTTCTTCCTAGTCTGTGAGAAATGAAAAGTACTTCTTACATACCATAAAATTTAGCTAGAGCCTAGAAACAGGTGTGTAACAGCAGAAGACAGACCAGTTAGACTTGCATAGGCTGCAGTGCGGGCTCAGAGGAGAGCAAGGAAGGAAAAGATGGGGTTTATTTTTGAGTTCACATAAGCTGCTGTAAGATTAACCTAAAACAAAGCTCCACCCTTCACCACCAGCCATTTTTCAACCACCTTCAGTAGACGTTTATTGGATATACCTGAACTTGGTGAACCCAAGTCTATTTTTATCATGTCATAGTCTGAAAATACTTGTACAGAGATTAGAATGTATTAAAGTGGATTTTTTCTGATAGTTGGTAAGACTAATTATGTACTTGCAGCATTAAGTAATTTTCTACGTGTATTTCCTAAAAATGTTTTAGTAGTTCTCTAGATTATTTTTTCCAGCAAACAAAAGATAACATCACACAAGTACAATAATGCTGTATGTGCAAATATCACAGGCAACTGTGTCAGAAAGCAAACACTTTAAAATGTAACAAGTGAAGAGAATGTCATTAAAACAACAGATTTTAAGAAATGGAAATGAGAAAAGGCAAAATTGTTCAATAACCAAGTCAGCATCAGCATAAGGAAAGCCTTAATGCATGCAGCCACAATATGGGGTTTTTTTTGCTTATCTCTCTGCTGGTAGCATCATAATAACATTGATGATGTTCAATATTGTATCATATTTTCACCTGTGTAACCTATTTGGAAAAAAAAAAACAACCCCCCAAAAAAAAACCAAACCTAGAAACTGCAGAGGATAAAACCATGCTGCACCAAAACTGAGAGAAGTTTACCACTGATTTAATGAAAACAGTACTTCACTCTGAGTTGAAGTGATTTGCCCCAAATGGCACAAGTTACAAGCAGAGCTGCTGGTTGTAATCCAAGTCCCTTGACTCCTCTTCTCCTAACTTACTCTAGTGATCACTTACCTGCCTGCTTTTGTGCAGAACAGGCCACGTGTTACAGTAGTACAGATTAGCTCTGCTCCACTGTCAGTCATCTGTCTTCCTCTGAATTTAGTCCAATACTCCATGTAACTAAGGAATGACCACAGATTTCATATTTCACCTGGGGAGCAGGAAATCAATACACACTGCAAAGAGCACAGAAAATCCTTTGGCCTGACTGTGTTTGGCTCAAATTAAGAATCCTTTCACAGATTTCTCGAGAATTCAAGTCTTCAGGTTTTTCCCAAGCATTGCTGTAACTAAGCATCGCATCACTGAAGCTTCGGCAGAGTAAAAATCAACTCATCTCGCATGCCCTATAGGAAATGCATTGACAGTATCATGCAAATACCATCCCTTTCCCACCCAAATCCGTGCCCGACAGTTTTCACTGCACTTGTCCACAGAGCACACACGTTTTGCTAAGATTCAGTCACTTTAGATTTTAGTGGTTATCCATAACAGAGCAAATTCTGCTTACTATTTTCTCCAGATAAGCAGCTCCAGTCACCACAAGGAATTAGTGATGGCACAAAGCAAGCAGAACTTGCCCCAGTTTCCTTAACTGGCTAGACTGAAAATCTGTCCATTTAACTCTATAAAAAAGATTTAAAAAAAAGCCTACTAATGCACCAAAAATTATAGCTCTATTGAGGTAGCACTGCAAGCCTCTCAGGCAAAGACTTCAAAAGATCTTTTAAAGAGTAGTACTGGAGGGTTGTTTTTTGTCGTTTGCTTCTGGTCACTGTGGGGAAGCCCTTTACTCATAGGGGTAGGGATCTGGGTTTCACTTGTTTTTTTTTTAAGAACAGTTGTGAATATTAATAGATGTATACCTTCAAGATACTAAAAAAAAAAAACCAACAACAACAAAAAAGACACCAAGAAAAAAATTGCCAGGAAAATTCACACCAAAGGACAAAACCTACTGTTAAAGAATGAAACTTACTATAAAGCATCAACTTACCCACCAAGTCAACTGGAACATGAGCTTTGCAACACAGAAATCAACTACTGAAATCAGCCAGTGCAAAACAACAACTATCACCTCAAACGAGTCCCTTCCCTGCATGGGATGTGGTCTCGTGTCCAAACGTCCCCACCGACATGTGTTAGGTACAGAAAACCTTGTTTTCTGTCAGCAAGCAGAAGCCACATAACAATTGTCCTCTCTTCCCTGTAGCACCTAGGTTATCCAAGTTCTCTGATGTCAGGGGCTTGGCTTTCCACTAGATTCACAAAAGGTGTTTGGGTTTTGCCTCTTAAAAAAATAAATAAATAAATAAATAAAAGGCAAACGGGTAAATTAATAGGAAAATCTTAACTCGAGAATGCAAGAAACCTTGCGTATTCTTGAAGAAGATCAATCAAGCCAAACAAAACCAACTAGAAGAAACTGTCAAAGACAGCATAAAAGCTGGCAAGCTTCTTCTCAACTTCAGCTGCCCCTTGGTGACCCAAGAGTTTTCATCTTTTCTGAAAACAGTGCCAGTTACGCATCAATGCTTCTGAATGCCAGCCTCATTAAAGTCTGTGTTGGTACCAGCTCCTATAGCCCGCGCAAAATTAATATTCAAACTTCGACTGAGAAGATTGTCACAGTTGCTCCACCAGAGTTTGCATACAAGGAAAACAAGTGTTACAGAACAGGAAAATTACATTAACTGTGTTCTCAAATTGCTGCTCTGAGCATTGCATACTAATGTATTAATATTTGTTTTTAAAATAAGCATCTGCTACTATAAGACTGGAAGAGAACATAAAAACGGATGCTACCCAAAGCAGCAAGACAGCTCAGGAAAACGAAGGCTGCCCATCACCGGCATTTGCCCATCCACTGTAAGGTAACAAGGACATTAAAACCAAACCTAGTTAGGGGAAGACTGAAGGAAAGACCTTTCATAAGCGACTGGGAAGAAATAAAGTTTGGAAATTGTCAGAGCCAAACTTGTGGGCATTTCCAATACAGATCAAAGCCAACTCTTTGCTTCAGAGCAGCCAACAGACTCTGAGTGTACGGGGCGGGGGGAAGACAGATGTTTCCTTCTTACTGCCAACAAAAAGATGTTTGGCCACCTGAAGTCAGGCAGCAGCTGATACTGGAGTTAGAGACAGATGAGAGTTAATGGATATTTTAGGGGTGGCCTCCCATTCTCCCTCCTCCATCCCACAGAGCCTCCTTGGCTTACTGTGCCTCTAGGCAGCAGTGAAAGCAGCAAACACATGCACAGAGGGTGCATGACTGTAAGCTGATAAAAAGCTGCTAACTGATGGCAAATCTGACCTTGCTAAGCCGCTTGACAGGAATTTAAGAAGGTAAATATTATTATTTCAAGGAGCAAGATTCTCACAGATACTCCATTAAACTTTAGGAATAGAAAACCACAACAGGGCGCAGCTTGAATGCGGAGAGCAGAAGAGCGATGTACATCTGTAACATCAATGACTGAATTATTCAGAGGGAATAGGTATATACAAAATATAAACCAACAACTTTATTTTTTAATAACATGCTGAATGCTCCCAAGTTCTCTGAGTAAAAAGCACTTCAAGATCATCATACTTCACTCCTCCTAATGTTTCCTTTAACTGCGTTATTACTTTTTGTGCCAAGACACATCCCAGTACCGCTTACATACTTGACACAACCTCCATCAAGAAACTTATCAGAGCCAATATAAGGAGGTAAAGGCAATCTTATTTCCACACAGGAAGACTGTGTTCTATGCTGTATTTAATTTAGAAGCCTCACTTTTTTAAAAAGTGAAATTACATAAGCAATGAAGTAGTTTACACAGAGGAGTGCTAAATTCCTGAATACCACCTTTCCTATCTTCAGGACAGCACTGTAATTCCACCATGGTCCAAGTAAAAATGACTGCATTCAGTTTTAATATAACATTAAGCCTTTAAAAGTGTTTTTTTTTAATAAATTATTTATGAATAAGTGGAACAAGAGACTGCTAATTTCAATGATTCACATATACTTAGGTGTATTATTCAAAATAGCACTATTTTATCTAAAAATAGGCTAAAAATTATATTACAGAATTCTAACCTAAATACTGAAATTTGCTCCATTTCCCCCTTGTAAGAAATGCAATTCAGTTGCTCTCTCAGTTTTATTTAAAAGTTATTATTCACATTTAGCAAGCCCAAAAGCAATTTATCACTTAAAGCAACAGCACTAAAAATTTACCTGTTGTCCTGAAAAGTAATGTTCCAACATAATAAATTCTTTTATTGATAAGGTTTGAAAGAGGTTTTTTTTAGTGACAAGCCACCAGGTCAGTAAACCGCTGTCGCAGATACTTCTATTTCCACCTAATGCCATTGGAGAGATGGAGAACTGCAATGGAAGTTATAACTCTGTGGCTGTACTCCAGGGAACTTACAGTAGCACAAGGAAGTTATTTTACATTATTCTGAACGAATTCTATTTTTCTTGGGGAAAATTTTGTATAAAAAAATCCAGCAACAGAAAAGCCAGACCCCTAATTATGCTCTCCAAGGGAATGAATGCTTGGTAACACAGAGACAGATGGCTTTGTTTCATATGCTGCACTCCCCCTTTGGTTTTTTTAAAAAGTTCTGATGCAATCTTATTGTATGGGCTTTTTAACTTGCTTGCTTGCATCTGTCATCATATTTCGTGAGCTGTGTAGCTGCTGAATAAAGAAAAATGCTTTGTTTTTGAGATGGGAACAGATTTTGCCTGCTTATACTAATAAACTTCTCAATTGGGATATGGCTATTTTCTCATTAAGAAAAATTCAAAGTGTAACATGATTTTATTGCTCTGCAGTCAACAAAAGCAAAATGGAGCATTTTTTAAAAACAGAATAATACCTCTGGATCAATAAAGGTCACAGCTACACAAGTAAACCATCTCTGAAATGTGCTCAGTGGCCTTTCGTCTCTGAATAAACGTGTCCATGTTCACAGCTAATTGGAATAACCTGGTCGCAGCCAAGTAAGACAATGTTTTACCACTGTACGAGAGCTTGCAAGACCCAAGCTGAACATCAGATTAGTATTTCCTATAATGATCTTGTCATATATCTCACCTTTATTTGCTTTAAAATAATCACTTACAGTTTATTTGGCACATGCACCCCATTCATGTCATTGGTGTCCATGTGCCCATGAGCCACTGAAGACTCCTATTAGGTACAAAACTTTAAATATGAAAACAGACATTAAATACCAGAAACAGTTTTGCTATCAGTTTCAAGACTGAGCAGTGTCTTTTAGAGAAAACATAGCAGTCCTGTCTTTGCAAACCTCCTTCCTCCCTTTGCACCCCCACCCGTCTAAGCTGTGGCAATCCCACAGGCTCCCTCAGCAAAGCATCACTGCACCCTTTGCACATCATCTCGTACCACGGAGGATGTGCTCTTTGGCTACCAGAACCACAGTTCAATGAAATTTATTTTTGGGACCCAAAACTCTCCTTCTCCCCTTACTCTGTGCTACTCCAGAGAGCCAATTTCCCTCCCCAGTAGCTCATACTGATGTGGTGCCTGCACACTGTGTTTGCTGGAATAGGTAAGATAGAAACATCTAGACCATTTCTCCTCCTTTCCCCTTGACTGCCACCAAATTACAAAACACCCGGCATGGTCTGGCTTTGTGGTGCTATTAGCACAAAATGCCTCCCAGAGCTACTGGTAGTGATTCAACGGAGAGCAAAAATCAAATCTGTGTTCTGCATGCACATGCAGGGGCACCAACTTCTTGCCAGCAACCAGGAGGAAAGGTTTCACAGTGACCACCTCATGGAAAACATCTGTTTGCTTTGAACAAAAAATTGCATTAGCAACTGAAAGTCATCTTCTCCCTTTAACCAAATTTTTGTGCCCGTTTTTATGATGTTAAAACACAGAGTATATTGAAATATTGTTAGATCCCATAATCTCCACCCCCATCGCAGCTCAAAGTAAGCTCCATTTATCCACTGTCCACTCAAAGTGAATAGTTTCAACATTGACAAAGAGAAAGATTTTGGGGCCAAAAAAGGTGTAGAAAACCTCCTAGGTGTAACACCAGGCAAGAACTAGCATGGTGCAACAGGAGCGACCCACAGGAGCCGCGGCAGGATCTCACCTCCTTGAACCAAGTAGAGCAAACAAGAAGGTCTGATAATCTGACACAGTCTGTAAATTGAGATGTTACTCAGATATATTAATACGATAAAAAAATCACTGCAGA
>JAVJGJ010000032.1:7815236-7837247 GCA_035590215.1 Microhierax caerulescens | reverse complement strand
TTCAAAGAGGTGGCTGTGCGATACAGAAGGTCCCCACGTGTGTTATCGAAGTCATTGAAAAGGTGGACTGCAGACAGACGTACAGAGCACGTGGCCAGTTCTCAAGGCCAAAGAAGCATCATAAATGAAATTCCAAAGGCACAAGAGCCAGGGCTGGTAGTGTTCACCATTCACAGGTGACCGAGGGAGGAGGCAGAACAGGGACGTGACCAAGTTCACTGCCTGTTTGCAGCATACAGCACGAGAAGTCCTCCGCCTGCACAGGTGACAGTCTTACAGGTGAGACCGGTGCAGAGGAGATCGCTAAGGACCGCCGTTCCCCATCTTCTCCGCTGCAACAATTAGGCAAAATGCAATGAAACTAGCAAGGAGAAGGTTCAAAAGAAACCACTGGCTATATAGGTAAGCCATAGTAGTTTGACCAGACTCAAAGAGTGCCTGCATAAATTCGCAGCAGAAAAATGACAAGTACTAAACCCAGAGAGAGCACCTGGACCCAAGCTGTCTCGGAGCTACCTGTCAGAGGAGGCTGGAAGAGTACTCTAGGAAAATAAATTACTGCATGCTCACTGCTCAGCATCCCACCGCAGTCAATCAGAGGCCAGTATAACCCTTCTCACATCCTTATTAAATACTAAAAGACTAAATCAAGTAAACACCATATCTCGTAAGAGCTTGCCACCACAAAGTCATCAAGCAATTGAAATCAAGGCTGGGAGAATTAATCCACTTTCTAGGAGACAACAGTCAAGGAAGAATTTGTATGTGAACCTCTTAATTTCTTTCACACCTTCCTGTATCATTTGACTTCTGTCTGAACAGTCAATTATTCTAGTTTATAGTATAATAAAACCTGCCTTTTTTTTTCTCCTGTTTCAAACCCTTCCAACATTCTTTGGAGTCTCTGTAGACCCACCTCAAAGCTCTGAAAGGCAGTAGGACCCTAACATCAACATGCCTACAGCTCATTTACGTAAAAAAACCAAAAAAAAAACAAAACAAAAAAAAAACCCACCCCAAACCCCACAACAAACATCTAAAAGAATCCCCCCAAAAAACCAAACACCCCCCCAAAAAAAACAACAAACCCCACAGAAATCAAACATTAACAGTACGTTTTAAATGTATCTCAACTTCCCTGTGATAGGTTTTCCAGAAGAAGAAAATTAATGTATGTTGTCCAATTTCTGCCAAGTGCAACCTAGCCCGTCCCTCAGTGTCACTGCCTCCAAAAATCTGAAGGGCTGATTTTCATGAATGATAGTTTATGATGGAACACAGCAAAGAAAATGAGTGGAAAAGAAACAACTTTCAAACTTGGTGATGTAGTGATGAATACATTAAACTTACCTAGATCTGTGAGTAATTCCTATCCTATCTTAAAACAAGGGACGATAAAAGGTACCAGATTTCTTCTTCTCAAGTTTGGGTTTTTTTACTTTTATGCAAATTGTCTAGGATTTATATACATACCCCATTATGTAAAATAAGTCTGCATGGAAAAGTATATCACATTTTTGCATGTCAAGCATACTTGGATAAAGCTTCACCTGATAGACCAAGTGAGGTACAGCGCAAAGTTCTCCCTTTGTAGAACCAGCAGCGCCTTCCTAACAGGGCCTGAAGCTGAGCGGGTTTTTCCACCGCTGCGGTGGAGAGGCTGGACGCTGTTTCTGTTCTTCCCCACTTCTCTTGGTAAGACATCAGAGAAAGGAGCTTGCACGGAAAACCAGTCTAACACTGCTCTTCCATAAGTTTAGAGAGAAGCGGAGCAGAGCAGTAGGGAACCAGAGCGAAACAGAGCTTTTGCAGCTAGAAAAGCAAAAGTGCTATCGATATACACGAGAGGATGTAAGTGTGTTCAGGCCTGAGGAACAGTGAAAGGAGCACAGGCAATGGCAAACACCTATCTTGGCAAAGTTTTAGAACATGAAGTATAAATTGCCAGATTATAAAGAAACAGTTGAGTCTGATAACTTGGAAGGCAGGAAAATGGAAGAAATCACTGACAAAGTTAAAAGACCATGAAGGGGGACTAAGTACACAGCAAGACGAGAGCAGAAGTAAAAAGAGACAAATAGAAGATGGTTTAGGATAGAAAAAGAACAAAAAACAAGCAGTGGTGTCCTGGTTTCAGCTGGGATAGAATTAATTTTCTTCCTAATAGCTGGTACAGTGCTGTGTTTTACATTTAGTATGAGAACAATTGATATTTTGATACCAATAAAAAATATAATTGATAGCAACATCTAAAAACATCAGTGTGTTAAGTAATGTTTACACTAAGCCAAGGACTTGCCAGTTTTTCAGGCCTTGCCTGCAAAAAGGCTGGAGGGGCATAAGAAATTGGGAGGGGACACAGCCAGGACAGCTGACCCAAGCCAGTCAAAGGAATATTCCATACCATAGAACATAATGCTGAGCACAAACTGGGAGGAGGGGGGCGGGGGCTGCCGATCACTGCTCAGGAACTGGCTGGGGCATCCATCAGTGGGTGGTGAGTAATGGTAGTGTGCAGCACTTGCCTTTTTTGCCTTCTCTTTGGATTTTATTCCTTTGCCCATAGCTCTCCTTTTCATTATTATTTTAATCGTAATTTTATTTCATTTCAATTATTAAATTGTTCTTATCTCAGCCCTTGAATTTTACCTTTTCTTCGCAATTCTCCTCCCCATCCCACTGGGCTGGGGGTGGGGGGTAGAAATTGAAGTCATTCTTTCAAGAGGAAGAGCAGAAGGACAAAAGAAATAAAAAGCAATTCTCAAAAAAAAAAAAAAAAAAAAAACAAACTACTTGTAAGAATTGACGTTGAACTGTCCAAAAGGCAGGCATGTTTCAGGCAAACGAAACTAATCACTTAAACCCCAGGTGTGCAACTGGCTGCAAATCAGAGACACACTTGTACAGGTTGTCTGCCTTCAGCAGGCCGTGGGAAAGTGGCTGTGAAAGCTTCCTAGCTTCTCCCGTGCGTGTCATAATGAGATCTGAGGGATGCAATGCTTGCATGGCAAAGTTAGGGTGGGGAAAGTGACAGAGATGCCAGATGATGTCACGTTAAAACCAACCACTTCCATTAATTTGAGGGTTTTGCTGTTGTTGGAGGTTGTGTGTGCATGTTGGGATATCTTTTTTTCCCCAAAAAACCCTACTGCCACAGAAGATTTGTTGAGAATAACTCAAGAAACACACACACAGCGGCTTAGCCTCACTCTTACATTAAGTTTTCATCACCTCAAATCTCTTGAGAATTTTCGTTAAACACATTTTTTAATTCTTTACAAACCTCTAAAGTATAGGTCTACAAGGACATTCATTTTCTTAGGTGAAAAGGTTCCATCTGACTGCCGCTTATCTCCCAGCAAACACTGACTGTAAATGCTGTTCAAGTCCTGAACATTCCGTAGCAAGCTATAATTTAAAAACTAATACAGCTGAAACCATACCGTCATGCAGCTACATTACGAGAGACTGGGAAGGCTGGGACTCTCCAGACTGGAAAGGAAGAGGTAGAGGCGAGACCCAATCCAGGTTTACACAGAAGCACTGGTTGTGGAGAGGCTGAAAACACAACACAGAACTAAAGGGATTTTAAACTAGCAAACAGTCCATGTGAAACAGGTAAAATCATTCTTCACCCAGCAGACAGGAGACCCCCAGAGCTTGCTGCCATGGGGAGGCAGAGGCAGTCTACAACATCGGGTCAGAGATGGTCTCAGCTATTTTTGTATAATCTTCCCTATTAACTTGGGGGGAAAAAAAAAAAAGAGCAAGTGGGGAGTTCAAGTTTAAGACTTTCCCCTGATGGTGTAGGGAAAGAAAAAGCCATCAGAGGTGCGGTTTGCGTGTTCCCCTCGCACATCCAGAGCTCGTCACCTATCACAAGCTAACATCCAGGCACTGAATCCTGCGAGAGCCATATGCCCCACCATATGTCCAAAGAAACACTGACTTGAGGGAGGAATTGACCCGTGTTCACTACAACACGCTCCTTTTGATAAATACTCCTGGATAAACGTATTTGCACTGATCAATTAGGAATACCAGGATTTAAGCTTTAATTTCCTGTGCAGCAGTAGAATTAGGTTACATTGATTTGATTCAGACTAAGATTTCTACCAGCTTTCTAGTTTCTTACATTTCTGTTTCCTAGACATACCATGGTAAACAAAGAAGCCGGGTCAACAGATGGGAGGAAATAAAATTGATGATCTTGGACCCATTTCTGCTAAATTGACAATCCTATTTCTACGAACTAGATACTATGTACATCAAACAGCCAACAAATTAAGTATTTTAGTCCCTGAGCTACCTAAGAGACAAAGCTACCCAGAGAAATTAGACATATTCTTCTCTTTGAATGCCCCAGGCGGCAGGTAAATTCATAAGCTTATTCATAACCACCTATCTGATTCATAACCACATATTTTACAGCATTAGATACAAGACCTCAGATTTTCACAGTCTCAGTCAGTACTTTTCATAATAAATCAGCTTCAGCAGTTTGGTAAAGGAGTTAATTCATAAAGCCAAGAGTTCCCATAACACATGAACATGCAGCAGCTGTGTTATATTCAGGGTTTTGTTTAATATTGTCAATTTTCCTCTGCTTCATTCCTTCTACGTTTCCCCTCAGAAGAATAAAACTAACTCTGAAGTGAAACAAAATAAATCATTCCTTAACTACCTTGAGAAATATGTGGGTGTGACTATGAAAGCCAAGCAAGCTTGAGGGATACAAGGTCTTGAGAAATACAAATTGACACAGCTATTGAAAAAAAACCCACAGATTCTCAGACAAATGTCTGAGCAGAGAAGATTCCATGCAAACAGATGCTATCAGAGAAAATCTGGTGTACTAAGTATCAGAATTTTTTGTAAATTAATCAGAAAATATCTGATAAACTTTGCCCTCAGAAGGGGAAACTGAAATTTTTATGCACGAACAAGAATGAGACCCAGGGCTACAGCCAGTGCTGTATCCCCTATTCCCTTAGGAATTAAAGGACATTACAGAGAAATGAGAAATTTTGATGAATGACAAAATGTTTGAGTGAAAGAGCCTGGAAACCAGGAGGACAGACCATGAGTTTTACAGCATTAAGCTTTTTAATGTCTCATCTTCCTGCAAAACATACACAATCAAGTATTCAGTACATTTTTAATAATAAACATCATTACACATATTCGGCTGTGATGACTTTTTCCTCAAAAAATCATCTGTGCTAACAGCAACCATGTTCTTAAATGTAGAACTAACAACTGTTAGTAATGACTTTATTTTGCTTTTAAGAAGTATGAAATCCATATTATTTCTGCATTTTCTAGAACTCTAGCTGCTGGCAGTCTTTGGGAGCCCTGCTCTCTATATGAATAGCACCGTGATCCATTTTCCAACCTGAATGGTTCTATGAAACTAAAATCAAGGTGGTAAATAACATCTGTGCCTGAGTGAGCTGTAACACTTTATAGAACAATAGCAAATGGTTACACTTCTGATCGATAGAAAAGTGTTAGATCATAGAACAGGCAAAGCTGTTGCCAGTGTAATTTTTTTCCTAAGGGAATTTTGTGATCATTCCTTCCTGTACTAACTTTGAAGCTTGTTAAGCGAACTTCAGAGGCACAGAGATTAAAGGTATTTAGTTATATGTTTGGCAATGGAACAGTGAGTTGGTGTGGATTACAGAGCCCTAGGTTAACGCCTTGCCCATCTCCCAGGCAGCATACATGCAGCAGTGGCCAGGGCAGAGACCTCTTGCCCAGCCAGCAGCCGGGGGGGGAGAGCAAGCATTTGGGGACACAGGGAGGGAAAGATGCACTCTGGTACCTTGGTATAAGAACATTTACCTGAATGCACATCTGCTTGGACACTCCACAGACAAATTCCTGGACATTTTAGACCATTAAGACACAGAAAACTGTTCTCACTCTTACAGCAATGCATGGACTAAATTTTGCAGACTAAGACACAGTTCTACAGAGTTTAATAAAGACAGGCATTAGGCTTATTCCTCTTGGACAGTGCGCATTGAAGAGAATGAAAAGCAGTCAGTAAAAAAAAAAAACATATCTGGTGACCCTCTTGTGCTATACAAAGCACAAAATACACAAGTTTCCTCTGGTTTTCTGACACAATGAAACTGGGAAAAGAAAATACTATTCTTCATGCTTGAGGGATTTTTCCCTCAGGTGATTAGTAAAACAGAAGCTTTAACAATTTAGCCAAGATCACCATTTAAATTTTTTTCATCTGATCGAGATTCAGATTTTACAAATTCTTGACAAAGTTTTCATATAAAGTACCGTGAGAACTAATCCATTTTAAGCTCAGCCATCTAAAAGCTCAATCCAAGCTTAGTGACTACAACAGCAGCAGAAAAAAAAAAATCTCCAGTCAATCTTCTATTTTTTCTCCTTCCTTTCTCTCAAAAAAGCAGCATTTTATATTACCCATTACACCTTTTTTTTTAACTATCCTTTTGCATTCTGTATACTGTTGACTGGACAACTTTAAATGTTTATAGAACAAGCTGACTTTATATGTACAAACACCAAAACATCTGAAAACTAAAAGCATGCACACGACCAACATCTCTCCCACATTTAAGAGTCCAGAATACATCAAACTAGCATAAACTCCAGGTGCTACTACCTAGGATGCTATAAAACAGATAAAATAGTAACTCCAATAAAATTGGTGAGAAAGTTAAAACATCACAGGTTTCTAGGCTGGGGTTTATGAGTTTAAACATTATTTTTATAACTAGTTTTTCTTCAGCTTCCAAGCAGCGCTTATGGGTAGTACTCCCTGTGTAAAGATGCAAAAGCAGTGCCACAGGAGCAGCATCACACGTGACCACCATGCATTACTTGCAGATAGTTCAGAAAATTTATTAATTTAAAACTGTAACAGACACCACAGTAAAAATAAGCTATTGTATACATGGTTTTGACAACACTTACTATATAAGCATTATCAAAATGCCTGGCTTAATTGAGAATGCCAGCATGCACTTTCACAGAGGGGAAGTGCTACTACAACAAGCTGCTGGTAATTTTGGTACCCTACAGATATAACAGGCAACAGTTCTGACTAGTCAACCGATGATTATTTACCCAATACACTAAAACAAACTTGTGCTATCTGTAATTCATTATGCAGCCTAATAAAATGTTAACATTTGTATCAGAGGAAATTACTTGCATTTATTTCAAAAGATACTACCACCTTCGTAAAAAAATTGCTGATACACATCTATTGTTATTGCTAATTAGATGTACAATTCAAGATACATGTAGTAGAAAAGGCTACTACTCAAATAATGTAAGCCTTGTAGTAATTGGGCTTAACAAGAAAATAGCAATTACAGATTTGCGTACTACCTTAAACATGAATACTGACATCATATAACAATCCTCTGCAAGTTTGCTATTCTAATTAGCACTTGTGTACTTTGTATGAAAAGAAGCATTCCAATTACTTCCTGTTTAAAACACTTTGAATTTGTAAATTTATCTTGCAAAAGTGATAAGATCAAACAATTAAATGAGATTCATACCCTCTTGCCATTTTTGGTTATTATAACTATTGGGTTATATATTTTATGCATATGTATACACACACACATATATATGAACAATTAATTCTAAGATAAACACTCTACGAGCTGTCACTTGTGTTGCTGACGTAGCTTACTTTTCCTCCAAGAGTTTCATTTTATTCTACTCATTTGTTTTACACAACTAAGTCATGCAAAATTACTGCAAGTGTAACACCTATTGCACAATGCATTACATTGTTTTTTTTCTAAATCAACTCCTTTCAGAAACTCTCCCTCATGTATTTTTTTCAGTTCTAGTCAGGTAATAATTTAATTGTTGTCAAAGTATTCTTTATTGACTGACGCTTTATATGAAATTGTACGCTGTCAGGCTGCACTTGAAGAGCTGCATCAAGGACTGTTTCGTCAGGGAGAAGAGTTACAACCTGGTACTGCACATCCTGGCTTGTTTGCTCCAGCCTTGTAATTTCTTTCCTTGTTTTGAAATAGAGCATCCTAAATTTCAATACACTTTTGAAGCAGCTTGTTGCTTTTAATGATCACAACCATTTTCAAAGTGAGCTGAATGGTACCTTCAGGGCACCATTATTAAGGGAGGAAAAATTCACTGATCCAGCCACTAGCACACACTGCCTCTCAAGCTCTATTTTTATAGATCATTAAAAATCTGCCACGTTTTGTCACGTTCCCTAGATGTGGCACTTCAGGGCTTTGCTAGCACCTACCCTATACCTCACTGAATCTTCACAGATTTTGATAAAATTCAATTCTAACTTCGGTACCCTCCCTGTCTGCCCCCACAGAGACACCCACTACCTTCAACTTTTCTTGTATCTGTCTGTAAAAACTTTAAGAAACTCTGAGTTAAAACAACGTGTTTTCTTACAGGCAGCAGCACATCATGTATACCTGGATAGCATTTGGCATCGCCACATGTAAACTGTGTCCTTAAAGCTCAAACAGTCTGACCAAGGAATTTTTACTACTACATAGTTTTATCCCCTTCAAAGACAAAAACTGCATCTGCCTACGCACAGGCATTAAATGGATCCTCCATGGGTTCCCGATAGAAGCTGAACACTGCACATTTCACAGGCGTCAGCATCACCATACCATGTGGAACAACCCTGCCTGAAAACATCCTCACTCAGGTTTGGGAGAGTTGCCTTTCCTTTTTTATTACTATTGTGATACCTTCATTGCTATGAATCATCTTTTCTCTCCCCTACTGTTTCTGTTCAATAGGGTTTGCTGGAACTTCTCTTTGGCACCAAGCTCTGGCAACAAGCAGTACCAGCTGCCTTTAAGTAAAAACAATGACTGCTTTTATATTTCTATTAATATACAAACCAAACATTTTCATAACAAATACAATTTAGTCACCAATATGTTACATTTCTATAATCCCTTTTGTTATTTCTTTAAAAAAAAAAAAAAATGCAACACAAAAAAAAACCACCAAACCACTCAGTAATATTCCTTAAAGTCTAACCATTACGTATCTGGGATGCTCCTCTTCTTTCCTCTATGCTTCATCACTGACACATTCATCCAACTCCTACAAACCAACAGACTATAATGCACTAAAACCAGCAAAGTGGGTTTTCTAATGCAAATTCTATCTGAAGAAGGTTCAAAGAGGACTATTACAACTCCCTAGCTAGTAGTAGTGGCACTGCCAGGGACATCAGTAAGAGCTCCCAGAAAAGTCTTTTTTTTTTTGTTTTCCAAAAAAAAATGCACAATACTTTCAAGTTTTAAGTGCCACAATCTCCATCAAAAAGATCTAGCAGCTCCTGATGGTGGTTTCTGCTCATGCTCACCAAGAGAAAAGCTGTCTGCTCCAAAGGTTGTTTACTAACTTTTATGCTTACTTGGCAACATCACAAGACAGATAAGAAGAGAACATGGTTTCATTATAGCTCTAGGAAACAAAATATCCAAACAAATTAAATTCAATCTGTGAAAATTACCATGACTAAGTAAAATGCCTTTAAAAGCACCAAAATACAAAACAAGAGGCTAACAAATTCCCATTTCACATCCAATACCAGACCCCATATAAATTAGCAGTGGGCACAGACACATGGCAAAGTGCTTCCACACAACCCTGAAGCCTTGATTCCTCATGTCCTCCAAGATTTGTCTTTTGCTTTGTCACACTGTGTTTGGTAGCTGTTGAAAACAAGCAAGAGTAAGTTCAGGGGAAGAAGCAGGGGGAAAAAGTTATTCAAATGGGTTTTGCATACTTTGAACAAATGCCTGCTTGCATATGAATTTACTTAAAGCTTACACAAGCTTTCTTTATCAAGATTTTATTACAAGACCGAAAACTTGGCCACAACAAGGTATGGGAAAGGTTACAAGTCGCAGGCCTGCCAATGCACACACATGCACTGGCAGAAACCAGCAGGACTAAGACCCCAGGGGAAAACATTGAAACTACTGAAGCAAGGGGAAGCCGAGACAGGGACACCTGCCCACCTTCTCCATCGGCTTAGATTTCTCACCGCCATCATCCCTACCCTGAAACCCTGAAGAAGCAAAAGAGCGCTGCCATCCAGCACTGAACAGTTACGTTCCAGAAAAGAGCTAAATTGGCAGGAGAAACGTACTCCCCGCAACAACCTTCTCATTTCCTTGGATAATCTTTTCCAGTTCCAGGATTTGGGGGAGTTTCAGTTTTTTAAACAAGTGTTGCTTACACTCAATACAATATACAGTGAGCACATACTAGGAGGAAAAAAAACACCAAAACCCAAAAAAAACCAAAAAAAACCCATGAGGTTTCTGGTGCAGTTTTCGCAACACTGCAGGAAAATGTAAGTTACATAGAGAATTTATTCATGCAGACAATTGTTTAACAGAAGTAACTGAAAACTTACAAATTATTTTTTTCCTGCCTGAGAACTGGCAGTCCTAATTCAATCCTAACTATTGGAACTAAGAATTGCAGGTGGCTTGTAGCTCTTAATAATCAGGAAACAGCAATTAAGTCAGGGCTGTCAATTACCAGCATATATACATCTGGATAAACCACTACAGGCACAACAAGAGAAGTGACTTTAGTGCCAGTACCCGTCTATGACTATAGTTTATGTGAAGATACATTTCAAATCATCCTAACCTGCTTCATGGGACGTGAGGAGCCACGGTGGGTCAAAACACCTCTGCCTCATAGCAGGGTTTTTAACATGAAACCATCAGTCGCCCACAGGCATTTTTAGCAGGATACCGCTGTCTGGAGGTGCAACGGAGCAAAGCTGATGGCGACTATTACAGCTTGAACAGGGGAAAGCTTCGATGATCGAAGTCATGCACGGTGTTCACAGCATCACGGAGCACTGGAAGCCAGAAGCGCAGTCAGGACCTGCAGCAGTTGGGGACCGCTCCCTCTGAGGGAGACGGACTCAGAGCATAGCACTGTGGCTGCCCGGCAAGAGGGCGCAGGGACCCACTCCTGACAAACGCCAGCAGCGAAAATGAAGGCAGATCCAACATACCTCCCTGCCAGATTGCCCTGAGTTTTGATTCTGAGCTGCCAGTGAAACCCAGTGTAGAAGATCTCATGGTTATGAGCGTTTTAAGAAGTTTCCTAATAATAGGAATAACAGCAAGAATAACAAAATTCAAACAGACTGGAGCTGAAGGACAGAAATACATCTATAGAAGGAAAAGAAGGTCCTATTTTCTCAGTGGTTTAACCTTTCTAGAAAAAAATATTTCCATTTTAACTACGTTAAAACAAGTTTTAGTTTCTTATATAGAAACAAAAGAAGATAAACATTAATTACACCGCTATAAGTGCTTTCCTGTTCTGAACATTCACTTACCCACTTACGCATTTACTTTGGGTTATAAAAGCAAATATATAAAAGTTTCTTGTTGCCTTTTGAGAAATCACTGCAATCCAATCTTTCATTCTCTAATACATTAGACACATTACTGCTTTTTCCCCTTTAAAAAAAAACACATGGAAAAAATTGTTTTGCATTATTTGCCTCGTAACACTAAGCACAAAGCATCTTAATGGAAAAAAAAGTTTTTCACACAACCATTCACAGCACCAATATATATGAAGTTAACTCAAAGGCATAAAAATCTGCTAAAGGTACCCACCAGAACTGATGACTATTGAAGGTTTCTAAGGAGACTACTGTCCATTTCAAAAGAGTGTCTCAAATATCTGTCAAGTTAAAATATCAGAACATATTCCTGGTCTGGAAAAAAGAAAGGAATATGCCTAAAAGGAGGCATGTCATAACTTCAATTTTCTAGAAGGTAAACAAAGAACTAAAGTATTTTTAACTGTCTACAGTGTTTATAGCCCAATACTTTTACAATTCAGTGTGTGACATTACATTACAGAAATAAAATGCATTTAAAGGTGCATCTTGCAAAAGTGAAGTCAGTTACTTCTTCTACAGTGTATATCACAATGCTCGTTGCCAAGTGAAAAACACAGCAGACAACACAAGTACTCACCTGTCAGCACTGAGCATCCTCAGCTGCTGCTATAAACAACTTCAGCAACAGCAATTATTGCAATGTAAGTATGATAAATTATAGCGAAGACGACTGTAAGTTAAATTAAAGGAGCTGATACTACTCCCATTAGTTAGGTATATTCACAGCTTCGCTCATGTGTGCAGGTCTGCTGTGCCTGGCCTCAAGACTTAACACTTTCAGAGCTGCACAAACTCCTACACAGTGTCCTAGGGACAAAACCAACAATGCAGAGGCATCTGGTTCTCCAACCATCCCCTTTCTTCACTACTAAAAAACAACCAACCAACAACAAAAAAAAACCTACTAAAAAAACCACATACCACACAAATTCTGGGGAAAAACATCCCAGCTATCAACACAGGTCAGAGAAGAGATTGTGCATACTTATCTTTTGAAGTGTTAGGTAATGATAGGGACTATAACAACTCTCCACATAACATTGCATGTCATTAAGTTAACTTTTAATTCAAATGTTGTCTTGGGGGGGGGGGGGGAATAATCATGAAACCTTATTTGTTAGCATGCGTCATTCAGCCATGTTTCAAAGTAAGAGACTGACATTTATTTTTGCTGTCACAGAGGTGTACTTTACAATTCCATAGTTAATAGCTGAAAATGTTTTCACTTAGCAATAAACCCAACATTTACTACAGTCATAGAAATGAGATTACACCTGGCTTTTGATTGCTGCGTCAAGGAAGAGTTTCAACACTTCTGCAAGATGAAAAGGTCATCGTCTGCTTCCCAGCATTACCATACCTACTCCACCAGCTCAGAAAGAATAAAAATTCAGAGCTGCATAGCCTGTAAGTTTTACACACCAGAAGCCAGAGAGCATAAACACACACGAAGGGTCACATACCATACTTCATACATAGCATGAAGTAAAGCAGCTTCATGTATGCATTTCATCTAGCAAGTTAAGCCAAAAATGCAAGTTAGGCTGCAATTACAGACAAGCATTCTGCGTAAGATATGGGTGTTGCAAATGCTGGCATTCTCTTGACAGCAAACAAGTTGTAATTTTGACCTGCAACTTGACACAATCACCAAAACCAAGCAGATGGCAGACTGTAAATTAACATCTGGAATCCAGTCCCAGGAAAACAGATGCATCGAAGGCATTTTTGTAGCATTATGGCAACAGCAGCACTGGTTCTTATGATGTGAAATACCAGGTACCTATTGGCAGAGTATCTGTCATTTGTATTCTGCTGACTCTTCAAGAAAGTGGGAGAGGAAAAAAACCCAAATTATACTGCTGGTAAAATTAAGCCTTCCTCAGCTGATTTAAAAATACAAGTATAATGGCCAAATGCCCTTCAACTTAAAATTTTTACCTCTATCAATTAGGAATATAATGGGTTTGAAAACCTAAAACACTTCACACAAAATACGAAAAAGGAAGCAATTTTTGCTTTGTTTTATACTTCAAACTGATAGTAATCGGTCAACATTCAAAAGGAACACACTGCTGGTCAAATTATGATTCTAAATCCACTTATCTGGTGGCTTTTTCTTCCTGCATGATATAGCTTATGATAAATTTTAAATAGCCTTGGCTGCTCCAGAAACTATTTTATTTAAAAGGAAATAAAGACAGATGTTATTTTAGAGGGTATCAGGCTTTGGGTTTTTTTTAACTTTCTGCTTGAAGGAAGGTAACAGAAAAAGTGGAAAAAGTGACATAATCATGAAGTTCAATCTAAACTAAAAAAAAAAAAAAAAAAAAAAAGAAAGGCTTTTGTTAGCAATCACAAGAACTAAGTTGGCTCACACTGATCTAACAGCAAAACTACTCCACCACAGCACATTACCATGACTGAGTCACATGTTTGTCTCAAATGCAATAGCACAAGACACATCAGCTAATGACCACTTCCAGATTAAAAACAAGAAAGCCACAAGCCTCATGACCCCATAGACTCAACTTCTCCAAAATCTTGCTGTGTCAGACAACATTCCTTGTTATCATCAGACACATCTTTGGCTGAGCCCCTCTGTGACCCTTCCATATCTGCTCAGTCAAGCCTACCTGGCCTATCTGGGACACCACTATTATGTCTGAATACTCTGAGAACATGCTGGGAAGCACCTTGATAAGGTGTCCCAGTTCAGTTCCTGAACAAGCAGCCACTTATCTCCGTGTAAACAGGTAGTAACCACTAAAGCCCACCTTTAGTGGTTACTTCCATTCCACTAAATGGAAGTAAGAGTCTGAAACAATTGTTGCAAACTTCTACTAAAGGCAATGAAAAAATGAAAGCAGCTACATTTAACATACTTAGACCAAGACAAAGGTCTAAATCCAGTATTTCTCTTAGGTTAAACACTTTTCATCTCTGTCTAGAGGGAATGGAAAGACATCAGTAATTCCAACAGAAAATCTACCTCAGCTGTGAGACATCTATTTTAGGAAAGGTTGGATTGCCTTTTGGAGATGTGCTCTTGCTCCACTGCCTATAGAAAAAGCAGAGGGCCAACCTGGACAGTTGAAATAGTGGCAAATTCCATTCACACTATTTTGTCCGCAAAAGAAAATACATTATTACAGAAACATCATGCCTTTGGCACATTTAAATAAAAAAGTGGAAATGTGAAACTAAGAAACATTTCTTTCCTGCATGCAAACAACTGCAATTCAGCAACTCTGTGTTTATTTTAAGTCACCAAGGTTTCTCCTTCAAAAGTCAAAGTGCACACTGGTAAGTGTGGACAAAATGGACAAGAAGTTGCACACTCTTTCAACACTTATGATATAAATACTCTCCAATGACTTGCTGAACTACAACATTGCATAATTACATGGGTATATTAAATAGAGCATCTTCCAGAAGAAAAAAAAAAAATCAATTTTGTTATTACTTGGTTAGTTATAGCATGGTATAATTAGCCTAGCTCATTAAAACTCAAAACAATGAATACAGAGCATCTTGTATAAACTTTATTGGTAATACTGCATATAAATTGCATCTTGCTGAAAGGAGTAATAACTGCATCAATTTTCTTTTCAAAAGTATAAGCTTCATGTTGCTTAATGCTAAAAGAAATTAAGATTTCTACAGAAACTAAACGTTCTAGTCATTCCTCCCTAAAACAGAAGTGATACCAAAATGGGCTTTTACATCTTTGGCTGGAGTGTTTGATAAAGTTTACCCTGAAGAATCAGGTAAACTTCATCAATCTCTTTTCTTCTCTAAACCTCCACACCAACATTCACCCTTCAACCAGCCCCTTCAGTTCTGCTAATCTCCCTCTTGGCCATTTTGCCTAATGGTACCCATCACCACACTGCCACCGGATTTTTGTGGGTTGTTATTGGTTGGGTTTTTTCCCCTCTTCACTTTTATCTTCTCAAGAAAACTATCTTCTCCTTACCAAGAGAAAAAGTAGTAAAATAATCACTCTCTGCTATCACCACACTATTCTCCCTCTCTTTCAAAATGCTTCTGTAGAGTTTCCTTCTCTCTGCTACTTAAGCTTTAAGAAAGGAGCTGCGGGCTACCTGCAACTCTGTGCAAAGTCTATTTCTAAGCACTTCCCCCAGTACTTCCTCCCCATCCCCATTTTTCATTTCTAAGCAAACTCTTCCTCTTTGGAAGGAAAACAAACTTTCCTCAGTGGGGAGGAGGGGAAGCTTAAAAAGAGTGGTATGTAACTGCCTTAAGTCCTACGCCACTCACATGTAAGAGATAAAGACTGGGTTTACAACTACTACCAAGGTACTCTAGATAGAAGAAGCCTTCCTTCAGTATTGGAGATTTACTAATTGCTGTCCATAAATATTTTTTCCAGGAATTGCAGCAGAGAAGGTCCTGGGTGGTTACTGAGGGAGAACATCAGTCTCAGATTTCCAGGGTCGGGAGCTTAACCAGTGATTTAAGGTGTCCCTGACAGAACTATGAAGTAACTAGTACAACTTCTGGAAAACAAATAAAACACAAGCAGCATTCAGGAAAGTGGTTAGAGTTGCAAGTGGGAATGGTTAGTTTATTAAAAATAAATTGCATCTTAGACATTAACAGTCTGTGTGTCCTATCATGCATAAAATTTCAATCCTGTTTTATTTGTCTCACAGTTACATTAATTGTTTACAATATTCACTGATTACAGTTTTATTAGAAAACAATAAAACAAGGAATATGAAAACCAGGTCCATTATTTAAACCTAATGTTTAATTTTGCTTTGCATCGATATTCAGCAATTTCAATTGGGAGCCAATAGGGTTTGTGCATGCTATTTAAATAGTAAGAACAAAGAAACTTGATCAACAACAGCAGAGGCATACAGAAACGAATGAATGAAGTGACTACATTAAAAGTCATAAAGCATTTTTAAAAGCATCATTAGATTTAGAAATGTATCAAAAAATTACCTCTTCTGGAAAAAATCTATAAAATCACACGATTGAAATTACAAAGCATGAGATCGCCTATAATAGGGCAGAAGAATGGAATCTGAAACTTCCCTTCACAGTTCAAAACCGCCAAGCCTTATGGAAGCACACAGCTGCGTCTGAGTGAAAGAGATAGGCAGCTCAATGTCTTGTATCAGTAACATATGGCTTAAGGCAGGTACAAAGAGATTTACTTCCCATGTGATCCATTAAAATCTCCAGATACATTTAAAGCTCATGCTGTGGAATTACAGTAATGGAACCATCCTGGGACCTCAGAGCTCCAGACCACAAGTGTCTTTTGTTAAGAAAGCCGCCAAGGCTTGGATTTCCATTTAATATCAGTTTTCTAGAAAAATATAGATAGCCTATCTAAAACATATGGACAAATATGCTTTTTAACATAAAGCTTCTCAGAGAAAAGAAGTATTTTTATTAACCCTTTAAACATATCTCCAAGTGCTTTGCTTGTCCCATTGGGACAGAATTTCAAGAGAACATTTCCTATTGCTTCTGGGGTTTGGACACTAGCATTTACAAGTCCCAACAGCTACTCCCCTAAAACATGAAACTTATACAAATAAAATCACTTTGCCACACAAACTAAAGAAACAGCAGCTAGATTATCTAAGACTGATAATAAATATTGCAAGGGATTATTTTGTTTTTTAAAGTGTTTGCATGTGGATAGAAAATGCAGATAACTTGTCCTATAATTATGTTATTGTATTGTATTATTTTACACAAATAATAATACAAAGCAAAAGCTTGCTGAGGTATTGACATAAAGATTCTGCTCATGAATCTTTCATCTAGAGTCACACAAAGAATGAAAAATTCTCCTAAAGGGCCTGTTAAAGATGCAGGCCAAGCACCTTACAATCACATCAGCTGCCCTGGCTGCTGTCTGCTCTCATTCAGGCTACAAAATCAGTGGCTCACATGGTTAACACGGGAATCTTGAAAGCACATTAAAATAAAAGTTTTCAGCCAAAGAAAACTCAACAGCTCATTCTCATTTTCATCCTTTTTGCAGTATTTCAGATGAGCTCTCCTGCTTCATAGGCTAAGTCTTACCATAGCACAAGAACAAGCTCAGCTGTATCAAGGCCAAGCTGACTGATTTGAAAGTTGACCTCCACGTACCTCACTTGTAACAACCACTGCCATTTCATCCAAGTCCATAAAAACATTGCCACTATAAACTGATTACTACTTGCCTAGTGTCGGTTGCAGGGTGTGGGGGTGGTGGTGTTTTCAAAAATAAACACATTACTTAATACACAGTTGGTTTATTCTTTTATGTGTGTGTGTATATATATATATTTATGTAAAAAATATTTATAACCTGTCCAAATCTCAGGATTGCCTGCATTGACATGGAAGGCAATGACTAAGGGAGCATTGCTTTACTTCTATGCAGGCTTGCCCTAAATGCTCTCCCCAGATGTTACCTTCCTCATTAGTCTCTAAAGAGACTTTCATTAAAACTAAACATCTGGAAAAAAATAAATCAGAGGCAAGTAGTTAAGATGCTACATTAATTAAATTATCAGTTGATTATAAACCTATCCCATAAATTCCTTCAACACTGCCCTGTTTCAAGACTCATTTAAGAACCTGATGACTCACAAGAAATCTGGCATGTTATCTGGAAAGGGATACTGTTCCTGCTTACAGTACACAAAACATCACTTGCCATTACGCTTTATGAAGACCTGGCTACTGAACATCTCATTCAACATCTGTTGAATCAACCGAGAGCTCAATTCTGTAACAGGTTAATTAATGAATTAATCCAATGTCTTGCACTTGAATTTCCTTCCTTTACACAGCAGCATTTCATTGCAAAAATTTCATTCCATAAAGTAGTTTCTGCTCCATTACTGTGAAGCGCTCCAAAATTATAAATGTGCATGTTGAGTAACTTGCTGTTCAAGGCAGAAAATGCAAACGCCCTCAGCATTCCTGGCTGCTTTAGAGGCAGAAGCTGTAGAAGGTTGGGCCATGCCTTGGCTCGGAGCTGGTGCAGGCAGCGTGTTGCATTTTCTTTCGCATTACTGAGCTCACACCTGCTACAACTACTTTGCACAGGAGAAAGCTCTGAAGTCTTCCCCATGATCCAGCTGACGGTTTTGCTCTCTCTAATTCATTCCAGTTTCCAAGCCACAAGTTCTCCTTGCAGGCATGCAAATGAGTGGATGGGCACCCCAGCTTCGTTCCACTCACAGCACACCTCCTCTCGTCTAGGGGATGCCACTCCAGGCTGTCACCCAGATGACTGCATATTTTAAAAATAGAACTGCCACGGCAATTTCCAAATGCTTGGAATTCAAAACAAGAATTTCTGAAGAATTTAGTTACTTGTATGAAACAGTTCAGAAACAAAGAGGTAAGTACAACCTGACAGAGAGAAATTCATCACCACTGAGGCAACAAGGAACTTCATCCTGAGGTTTATTATTGATGCAGATCACCAAGCACTGAGTCCCAGCTAATAGCCTGCAAACACACACCTGAAAGCCACAGTTTTGCTGTTATCAGCTAACCAAACGTTAGTTAACAAAAGCTTTCTGGGAGCCCAGTAGGAGATTTCAAGGAGAATCAAGGAGTGCCTTTAGCTTCAATTGAATCAAGCTAAAA
Organism: Microhierax caerulescens; assembly: GCA_035590215.1. Taxonomy (NCBI): domain Eukaryota; kingdom Metazoa; phylum Chordata; class Aves; order Falconiformes; family Falconidae; genus Microhierax; species Microhierax caerulescens. The sequence continues at coordinate 7,818,136 of JAVJGJ010000032.1, read as the reverse complement.
TGTTTAAGCACAAAGAAGCTACAAGAAAAATTCATGCCATTAAAATAGGCCAAGTTCTACCACTATCCCTCTACATTACACTGCAATCTCAAACCTAAAATCATTCTTAAGGGAATTTTTTTCTTTTGTATGTACATTCCAATGCAGTGCTGGCTGTATATAAATATATCACTTCACCATTTCTGCAACAAGGAAAAGAGACCAAGAAGAAAACTCTAGATCTATGAATGCAGAAGAAAACCTGGTCTGTATACAGCTGTCAAACAAGCTCAAAAGAAATAGTCAAGGAGGTCACTCTACCTCCCTGCTCTGCCCTGGTGAGGCTGCATCTGGAGCGCTATGTCCACTTCTGGGCTCCCCAGTTTGAGAGAGGGAACTACTGGGGAGGGCCCAGTGGAGGGCTACGGAAATTATGAGGGGACTGGAGCATCTCCCTCATGAGGAAAGGTCTGTTTAGCCTGGAGAAGGGAAGGAGGATCTTATCAATGCATACACATATCTTAAGGGCGAGTGCCAGGAGGACTGGGCCAGGCTCTTCTCAGTGGTGCCCAGTGACAGGACAAGGGGCAATGGGCACACACTGAAACACAAGAAGTTCCTTCTAGAATATGAGGAAGGAGGAAGAATTTCTTTACCCTGAGGGTGATGGAGCCCTGGCACAGGCTGCCCAGAGAGGCTGTGGGGTCTCCTTCTCTGGAGACACTCAAAACCCACCTGGACGTGACTCTGTGCAACCTGCTGTAGGTGACCCTGCCTTAGCAGGGGGTTGGACGAGATGGTCTCCACAGCTCCCTTCCAACCCTGGCCGTGCTGTGATATGCTACTATATCAAGGTATTTATTTGAAATGCCAATGAATCGGTTTTTTCCTTTGCATATTAGGATAAAGTATTGCACTTCTTTCTTAATTCCAAGAGGGAAATTTCCAGGGTTGTGCAAAATAGGCACCTAGGACTCCTGGGCTTTCAACAGAATGTAACTTCATCCCAACTGACCTCACAGAAATAACCTTTTCTTCTGCCCTTTGCCAGGATTGTAGTATCTTTAGAGAAGTGAAAACACATACATTAAGATAAAACGCAAATGTTCCCGTTTACAGTAAGCTATAAGGCTTTTCAGGAGACTCACAGAAGAAAAACAAATGGCCATTGTGCAGACAGCAGAACAGATTTACCGTAACTAGCATCCCCCACATCTGGATTCAGATCATGTACAATGCTTTAGAAGGCTGGGGGGAAAAGTTACAGTGAATTAAAAGCAATTAAGAAAAGCCTGATACAAAGTTAAGATTCAAGCAGTAGTCATTGTATCAGAAGTAAGTTTTCAAAGATTCTTCAATTAAATAATGAGTTTAATGAATAAAAATGCATGCCATTTGTTTTCTTGCCTGTCAACTTCATCAGGAATCCAGGAGAAATTATTTATGCATATTCAAATGTCTTACTTGCGCATCTGGCATAACTGAATACATTCTTGAATTTGTTGATAAATTTGTTGTTCTCAAGCAACTTATTCAAAATATCTGGTAATGATATTCTAATGACTAGTTCAGCATTACTATTGTGAAGCAAGGGAAAATAAGAGCTTCCATTAGAGAGAACAAGAAATATTTATGTCATTTAATGTCATAACAAAAGCACTGCCTGGTGCTACCTGTCAGTGTACACTGTAGACAGCATTTCAATATCCTACTGAACTTCTGCATTACACTTCTGAAATAATGATCTTGCCCTGCTACAGAAATTTTGAGAAGAAAATTGTCATAACACATATTGCTTTAAAGCTGGTTTTAAACTAAAGGCATTTCTGTTGTTGATTTCTTGCAAAAACACTGAGAAGTCCGAATTTGAAAAGATAAAATTTGACTAAGAGAAGCCCAAGCAGGTGTACTCACAAAACCTGTTCTCATTTGGAAATACTAAACTCCTTATTAAATCATATGAAACATTAAGAAAAAAAATCTTCAACATTATCATCCCACCAAAATATCTCTGGTTTGATGAAACTGCATTGCCCAGCCAGAAAACAGATTTTAGGCCATACCCCTCCAGAGTCAAGTGACCAGACCCACCTCCTTGCTTTCCCTAGCAAAGGCAGAAACCTAAAGGTAGCTGAGGTTTAAACCATATTTTTATTCTGTTTTAGTGCAGCAGCCTGCACTGGAAAGGAAGAAGAGAGCAGCTCTAATGCAAAGAAAACTGCTAAGAACTACAACCAATGCTTCTGCTACTACACTTTTCCTTGTCCCAGTCTCATTAACTTCTCCCCTACAAAGGATTTGTGCTTCCAAAACTCTGGCTACCTGTCTCATTTCCAGACAAATCCCAATAATTATGACATTCAACAACACTAACAAATAATTCCAAGGAATTCTGCTGAGCTAGTTATCACCATCAAAACAATAAAGTTATAAGGGAAAACATACAGTACCACTTTAAGTTAATTTTTATTTTGTTTTAAATGAAGTGTTTGAAAGGAAGAAAAGAAGGAAAGTTAATGTTCATGTGCATACAAATGAATTCACACATGGCTAGATACAAACCTTTCTTTACTCTTCCCCTTCTTTCCCCACAAGCTGAAAGTTATATATATATATAAAATTGAGTGCAGCATCTGTCCCAAAGATTGGCATAGGGCTTATCAAAAACACAATGCAGCCTGACATGGATGCCCAAAGGCATCTGCAAGGCTGGCAGCAAAGGGAAGCTGGGGGTTGAGGGGCAGGCTGAGCAAACGGGTTTTCTCATATCCAAAACTAGTGTGGCCAGCAGGGCCAGGGCAGTGACTGTCCCCCCATGCTTGGCCCTGGTGGGGCCAAACCTCAAACCCTGGGTTGGGTTTGGGCCCCTCACTGCAGGGGGGACGCTGAGGGGCTGGAGCGTGTCCAGAGACGGGCAGGGG